>VXAB01002622.1:26633-103974 GCA_013399175.1 Odontophorus gujanensis | reverse complement strand
TTCACTCCTTCCATCCTTCCTTCCCTCCTTCCCTTACTACAATTACTGCAACATTATTTTTCCATAAAGGCTTTATCTGTACCATGTAGATGATCTCTTGACAGCGGGCTGATTTTACTAAAATGAAGTCAGATAGAATCTATCTTACTCTTCAGTTAGCTTTCAGTTTCTACCATTCTTTTCCAAGGGACACTGTTCTATGTAGTATACCATCTTGAGCCTTGAGCACTGAACTCAGTTAATTTGTGTAATTCTTATTCTGCCCAGCAGCGTGGTGAACAAACTCAAAATATAGACCCAAAATCATGCAAAATCAAACATTGCAATATACCAAACTGTTAGCACATTGTCTATGTCATAAGGTGTCTGTGGTCCTGCATGTAGAACATAGGGGGAAGCAGGATCGTTGTGGCGTTATGTTGTTCCTGGTAAATTAGTAGCAACTCAGCCAATAAAAACTGACTCTTAAAAATAATGACAAATACAGAGAATAAAGAAGTGTGGAATAAATACTTAAAAAAAAATGCAATACGGAGGGAAGGGGTAGACAAAGCTCCTCTGTTTCTGTGATTTCTGTTGTAAAATGAAACTATCAGAACAAAACTCCATACCGTTAATCAAAGTTAAAGACAAACATGAGAGGCAAAATTCATCTTAAGAGCAGTATTTGAATGTCATATAAATTGATGATTGTACAATATGAAGGATTTGTTCTCATCTATCACTAATCCAAAGCAGCAGCAAGAATTTAAAAGCCTACTTTAAGATGGTAGACAGAGTGACTTATTTAAAGTTCTTGCTTTCACTTAAATTGCATACCAACATGTAAGCAATGAGTCTTTTCTCTGTTTTCCCCTCTAACCACAGCCTATGTGTAAAACCAGGTAGCAGAAATTTTAGCCCACATTGCTATTAAATTGGGTAATGACTGTTCACCGTGCAGTTTTTGGCACATAGAGGCAGGGCAACTGTTCAAGAAAAACAAGAAATTTCCTGCTGTATATGAACTGCTCATAAACACTTGAGCCCTGGCACTTTTTACTCAAACTCTGCAGGTCTCAGATGGCTAGTATTAAAAGACACTGCTAATTACAAGCAGTGTGGTTAAAGCAAATGCTTAGCCATACAGAACATTAATTGACACTGTTGTTGGGGAAAATGAAGGGCTGTGTGTGTGGGGAACTGTTTTCCCAGTGAGAAGGCCCAAGTCACTGCAGTCTTTGCTGCTTTATTCATATTTTCCCAGAGCAGGTCTAGATTTAGCCTGCATTCTCTACCTTAGAAGACCAAGGAGGGAACTGTGATTCCACAGTTCCTTTCTGGCTTCCCTGGTTCAAGGTGGGAGGTAGCCTTCTCATGACCTGTTACCACCAAGTTTCCACAGTCACTCTGGTCAGGTCTGTAGTTAAGAGAAGTCAAGTCTCAGTTCACTCTGCTGTAGTTCTGATACCCTTTACCTACAAGTATCTCGTATATGAGTTAATAACTTCTGACTGTCCCTCAGCAAACTGTGCTGGACATTACAGCAGAAAATAAATAAATAAATAACCAGGACCTCCCATTCTTGTTTGAGGTACTCAGAGGATTTATGCTAGCTGCATCCCTTCTTTCTGATATTCATTCAGTACCACAAGGCTCATCTTTGGATACAAAACGTATTGTCTTGTTCTGGCTGCTTCTTGTATAAGGTGTGTTCATTTTAACTTTTGACTTGAATACTTGAAGGCTCATTCAGTCAGTCTACCAGTGAGAAATTAAGGACTGTTGCAGCACTTTTGGTCAATAGCCAGGAGACCAGTGAAAATGGTTTGACTGAGAAAGAAGTAGAAGGAAGCAGCAACAACACTTCATTTCCAAAGAGGAAAGGCTGTTAGATATGATCCCCAAGAATTCCCCTACTCTGAGGTTGAGAGCTAGAGTAATTAACAGTAAAAACAACCCTTTAGTCTAGTTCTTCACTGTTCTGTGCCTACAGGTAAATAAGAAGAATTTTACCTTTATCACAAAATTTAAATAACAGATTAGCTCCAGGAAATCTCCATAGGAATGAACATTTCATATAACCTAAAGAAGAAAAAAGCTATTTTTGCTTCATTTCTCAGGAAGAATTAAAAAGGTTAATGACCCAGATAGACAGATTTACGGCTTTCTCTCTTTCTCTCTCTTTTTTTTTCTTTTTTCTTTTAACTGATATTCTGTTATGAAACAAGAAAAAACAAAGTGTTGAGGAAGAAAGAGACAAATCCCTCTATTTACAGAGTGTCCTGTTACTTTGCACATCATGTAAGGTGCTCAAATTTAGCAAGTTTCTAACAGGAGTAACGGCTGACTATATGACTGTATAAAGGGAATGGAACAAAGATGAAGAAAGGAAAACTGAGGCAGCTAAAGTTTAGATTTTCCAGTTCTCTGGAAGCATGCAGGACTATTTTAGCCTCTGGATTTGAGGATAAACTGAGCAGTCTGCAAGGAGGGAACAGCATTTTGGATGGTGAACTTGCAGAGACGAACTGTGGGAAACTGTTTTCTAAAAATGCTACAGATGTATTGATTTCTAACAGGATAGGATCTGAATAATAATATTATAGCTTCATTTGATTAATTCTGTTGTGAGAATGGTCATATCTCACCTCCTGTACAGAGCACAGCAGCCTCCCACGTATTTTTAAGGCTGAAACTCCTGATCCCAGTGCAGATCTCCCTTCGTACAAGAGAGGGCAGCCGAGTCCCACTAATACTGCCTCAGAACGGGACGTCTGGAAAATCTGTTATCTTATTTGTTACGCTTGACTGTAAAAATTACTGCATAAATTGAAAATTAATCTTTGTTCTCTGTTTTATGGGGGACGGGAGAGTACTCTGAGACTTCTTATGTTTGAAGGAAAGTTTCAAAGTAAAAATCTTTGTTTTATTCATGGGAAATTTTTGCTACTGCGATACAAATATGTGGTTTCCTTCAGTGATAAATGACTTTACAACTTGCAGTGTGAAAGCCGAGTTAAATTAGAGCCCCATGTCTGGACTGATCTCATCAATTCTAGTTCCTCAGCAGGAATTTGGCATGTGATCACACACTTCTCAATACATCCAAATATCTAGACACTATGGCCACTTGTATCTAAATTCTTGCTGCTTGGGTTTATTTCATGCATCACTTTTGGGTCTTAAATGCTAGGAGATGCAGGCTCAGGCTGAAGGTCTGCATTGTCTAGTAGTCTGTCTCGGAGAGTGGTTAATAGCAAATGCTTAGGAAAGGAGTACAAGAAACAGGGTGAACACAGAGGAATTGTTGTCTGACAGACCTTTCTTCCTCCCACCAATTTCTAGTCTAAAGCAGCAACTTCTTGAGCAAGAGTTTGGACCTTTATAGCTGCTTTTTCCTTCCCCTGAGGACATTCCAAGTTCTCGGTATACCTGAGACCATGAAGACATTTTAAGCATTTTCGCTGTTAGATAATAAGAATTGTTTTGCTTGTGAGACAGGCTTTCTCCAGTCTTAAATATTTCTTTCTTTCTACATTCTAAATTTCTTTTTTATTTTCTTTCTCTGATCTTTTTCGTTGTGTTCTTCACAATCCTTTTTTGTTAAGCCAGCTCAGTCTTAGAATCATGCTCTGCTTTCTGTCATAAGCCAAGGCACTGAGACATAGAGCTCATCCAAGTTTCAGTTCCACCAGAGTGAAAATATCTAGCTATACAAGAGATGACCAACTATCTTTTTGTCTGCTGGTTCATCTGCCACTCCACTGCTGCGCCCCCTCAATTCTATCTGCTTTATTTTTAATTCAATATATTTTGTAATATTTATTTCTCCATTTCATGATAGGTGTTTCAGGACTGTCCCATCTGTGTTGATGTCCTCTTCAGAAAGAACTGAAAATGAATTCTCCAGCGGTCAGACCTCAGTGATCTGATTTGCTAAGATATGGGATAATGAGTTTTCAGAGACTGAATCTTCAAGGAAAAGTCACATCTCATTATTATCTTTAAAAAGCATGGAGAAGGGCTGTTTCATTGCAGGCTGAGCTCACAGAAATCAGTTATTAAAACAAAAAAAAAAGAAAGGAAGAAATGTCCCCACAACTTCCCTTGCATTTTTTTTTTTACTGCGTGTCCAATCTGCCCCCTCTTGCAACTTGGACCTGCCAGTTTTCATGGATGAGGACCGCCTTTGACTTTGACATTCCCCTTACATGAGTCCTGTCTTCCTTTTCTAGAATACTGTATGCCATACAAATGAAAGTGAAATTCATGAGTGCGGAAAAATTGTACACAGCTTTTCCTTCTCTTGGCCTATGACGGTTTTCTGTTCAGCTTCTACCCCTAAAGCTTAAAGCTCCAGCTATCCAAACACTGCACAAGAGCCTATGTTCTCTGCAGAGCTGCCCACTAGAGACAGAGTTTTGGCATCCCTTGCTATCACATCAGTGGCATTAATTTCTTTGTCAATTAGTGTAACAAAGAAATGTGCCTTCTGGATTTTTCCATCTTAAAGCAACTGTCATATGTGATAAGGCACTGGCAACATGGGTATTTCTGTGTACACTAATTACAGCATTAGTGTGATTTATGGATGATTTATGGATCAACTAAACCACAGAGTTTTGGTGTGAATGCCCTGGTTAGCTGTGGAGGTGATGTGTTCATGGAAAGCAATGATTTGACTCTAGGACTAAGTTTCAAACCCACAGAGTTCAAATGGGTTCAGAACTTACTCAAACACATTCTCACATTCCTCTATTTTACAGACAAGGGTAATGATCCTAAAAGCAACTGCCCCACAGCGTCAGTGGAGTGAAAAATTGAAGGGTTGTTTTCCAAGTAATCTGACTCTGTACAGCTGGATCAATAGTCAATATTGCCAGGGCTTGGCTGCCTTGCTTCTACCTAATTTTTACCATTGCAGGTCACTATAAAGCCCAATGTGAAAGAACCTCTGGGACCTGTAAGGGAAAAGGTGACAAGAAACCCTACCTGCTCTGAATGCTCTCAGCTTCTTAATAGACATTATACGTCAAAAAATCAAGCATTTAGGCAGGTTGAAAAATTGCATGGAGTTGATTCCTGGTATTCACAAATGCACTTGTATGGCACAACTACTTCAGGGGTAAGAACTATCTTTCTATCACTCAGACTCGTGTCATTACCTGTATGAGTGAGTGCTGCCCAGTCTTTGAAGTTACATTTCAGCCATGTTGCCATCTAACTCTTCTATTTGTACTCTGTATTTTCCCGTAAAAAATCGCTAGTTTTGTTTTTTTCTTTTCCTGTATCAACAACGTCCCTTGCAAAAGTGTCTAGTGAGTTTGAATCAAATTAATGAAGCCCTTGAACTACACAAATAAATAAATAAATAAATATAAAAAAAACCACCTCAAAACTTGTGCCAACTTGTGGTTTTCAGTATTATTATGTGGGTCCCCTCGCCATCTAGCCACATGCATTGCAATCTTCTTTGTTACAATAATGTATTTTTCTCCTTTTACCCTTCCAGAAATTCTGCTTCTGAGTAAGACTGTTGTAATCAGGGCTGATCTTTTGCAGCTACCTCTGTCAGAGAGATGATAAAGGCACAGTGGGTCATGGTCTCTTCTGCATCAAGCAACTTCTCTACAATTGTCAGGAAAGGATATACATCAAACAGACAGGATTTTATAAAAATCAGTTCTGGAGATTACACAAATCAGTGCTACAAACGGCCACTCGTGCCAAAGCAAAGTGGCTGTACAACAGCTCTGCCCTACTCTGGGACTACGTGTTGCAAGGGGGACAATTGCCTAACAGGGATGTGGAGTTGCCAGTAAAATGCTTTTACTGTGGCAGAAGGGGCTCATGGCCAGCAATATGTCAGTGGTTTGTGACCACAGATGCCACATGGGTGGTACAGACAAGCTCTGACTACTCTCAAGAATTTGTCCAAGTAGCTCTTTAGAAATTCCACCTGGCGAGACTTAAACCATACCTTTTCAGGACATTGTCACTGACTTCCTCAAACATCTGTAAATAGCTGGTTTGTGTATGTTCATGCACCGTGGAGGATAGAGTTTAGATTTTTTTTACTAAGGTTATCCTTTTGACACAGGGCCAGATTGTAAGGGAGTCAGGTCTATGCTGGGGAGGGCTGTTTGATTGACTTAGTGGGTGGCATTCTCATAGTCGAATAACAATTTCTTTGTTTTGCTCATTTTTGTGCCTTTATTCTTAAGGAAAAGACCTACTTGATTTATATATGAGCAGACTGATCTCCAGTTTGTGAAAGCTGTGTTTTCACCTTGAACACTACTGTTTCTTTCCTTAACCTTTACCAACACCCCTCAAAAAATCAAACCACTCTTCCACCCCAGCAATATAAGGGCAGGTCAACAATGGCTTCATTCATTTCAGAAAATCCTTACCTGGTAGAGAAAATGAAAAGGATCAGTAAAAAAATCATTCCCACTCACCTATTTTCTGTCATAGATTCTTCTGGCAGCTGCTGCATAAGAAACAGTGAGAACCAGTAATAAGTCATCTCTTTCGAGCTATAATTTTGAGTTTTTATATATCTGAATGTTTTTTCTTTATTGCTGTTACTACTTCATGTTCAAGTTTCAACTTCACTGCACTTAAACCACAGCTTTAGGACAAAAGAAGAATAATATTTATTAACAACAGTAAGAAAATCTACTGTGTCTCAATCTACGAAAAAATACCAAGGCATCAGCTGATATTAAGAAAAAATGTGTATTTATCATGAAATATGATTACTGAAAGATAATAAAGAGGAAGTTCTGTTTTCTCACCATCAAATAACCATTTACTGGATTTTAATTAATCTGTTTCAGTAAGATACACAAAAATAAACAGAAAATCAGAAACAAATACAAGATTGAACAATGCTGTTGTGAAAATCTAGTGTAATCATTTAGCCATCATAATGTCTAATCTGGTAAAATTAACTTCAGCTTTTAAGAAAATGTGGGGATATACTGAACAGGAACAAAAGGACAAAAGGATGAATTGGATAATTGTCTGAGAAATTCTTTTCAGTCAGGAACATTTTTCATACATATGACATTGAATAACTCCACTTAGATTCTCAAACAGTATACAAGTTCCACAAACAACATTGTTGTTCTTTTTGTTTTAATGTATTTATTTATTTATCTTTCAATTTCTAGGAGAACAAGAAGTTGTTTATCTGCACGTGAACTGAGAAATTGAGTAGATTAAAGGTAGGAAATCCTGGAATGTTGAATTCTCATTGGTAACTTTCCCCTAAAAGGGGAAATGCCTAGAAGGCATTTTACCTAAATAACATTTGCCTTTTTACTGTTTATTTTGTATATTCTGTTTTTCCTTTTATCTTTCCTCTTGCAATTATGAACTGGCATTCCGATAAACTCTTATATGTTAATTGCCATTGAATATCACAGGAAATACAAAGGTACTTTTTACTGGAGTTCCTTATTTAAGTCTGCCTATGGACTCATCTTTTTGAATATTTGTTTTTTAGATACATAACAGTTTTATTAATATACTTATTTTGGCTTTCTTTCTGTAAATGCAGTGTCTTTGTAAGGACATGGGATATTAAAATTTGGGTAAATTGTTTGCTTATGGAACCATTTAGCACAAGTCTTCATGCTCTTTCCATTTACTGTTTGTTCCTTCATTTTGTCAGTGAATTTGGGCTCCATAAGATGGAACAAATTTCTTTTCATTCAGTAGAAATACAAAAGTGTATTTCTTCTTTCTTTTTCTTTGCTGCCAACCTACTTGTGGAAAATAAAAGGGTCAGCTGCTGGCAACTTGATATTTTATTGCTCTCCCTTGACTTTACTGTGCTTAACTTTTGAGAAATTACTTCATTTTTTTCTTTAAAACGTGTATCTATAAAATCTCAGTTTCAAGTTGATGTTTAATTTGTGCATTCACAACAGAGTTTCCTTTGATACATCTATACTGCTTAGGCTTTTTTGCATATCAGAAAGATAAGAACTCTGTACTGTACCCAACTTGTAAGGCTTCAGTTGCAGAAACACACTGAAGCCAGTGCTTGAGACAAAGCCATTCAATTCCAAATGTGTGCTTATGTGCTTTGGTGAGTGGGTGGAAGGATAAAACATGTACTTCAAATGAGCACATACCTCAGTATTTTTCAAAATTAGACACTAAACATAGCTTTTTATGTCTGTCAAAAACTGCACCTGAAGAAGGCCTCAAAATATTGAATTAATGTATAGAGCAGCAAAATGATCATTTCTGAATTTTGGGAAAGCATATGACATTTGATTTGCAAGCACTGTAGATTCTACACATACCTTGTCCTTACTGTGAGTTCACATTGTGTTTGTCTGACTCAACATGGTTAGGGAAACACAATGGTTATAAAGTTGCAGTGACTTTCCCACCTATATACTCAGGAAAAAAACCACTTCATCTCCTGAAAAAGAGTGTTCTGAATATTTTTTATCAGATTGGAGCAGGAGAAGCAGAAGTTGGCTTTTCTGGGTGGTTGCATCTGAGTAGATTAAGCGAGTTTGTTAGAGATACTAAATCTTGTGATGCCCTTTGAGAGGACTGTAGTTTTTAAATAGACAGTGTTCTGGAGGAAATGTTAGGCCGAAGATCCAACCACATGACTTTTTCTCCTCTGGGGATGAGCTGCCTTTCAGATGATGGGATCTTGATCTGTCCAAGCCCTGTGAAGAAAATACTTTCCTGTAATGTTGATGCTGTATTTTTACAAAGATTGTAGTTCTGTTTTCAAAGACTTGGTTTGATCTCCAGCTGCACAACACAAAGCAGTGTAGAGTAAATCGTGCTTCTGCACCACAATTAGGTTTCCTTTTTAAGACATTGGCAAGGGCTTCCCAGAAGCTGTTGTTCCCAGCAGCTCATGTGAATCCTGCATGCACCTCATTCTCCTTAGTCGTGCAGCATAGAGACTTGCAGAATGCCTTCACCTTCCTCCAGCCTGCTTATATCCTTCCAAGTGGGATTTGGCAGCACGAGGCTTCTCATAAGGAAGAAGATGAAGATCCTCTCTCCCTTGCTCATTTTCTTTGGAAGGATCTACAAAGAGTTTCTATTCGTTATATAAATGTCCAATGTTCAGATTACTAAAGCAAAGCTGTCACACAGAAATGTCTCTGTGCCTTTACTCTAAGCTCGCCATTCAGTTCTGAGTCATTTAGTTGCTCTTTTTCTATGCTTTTCTTCCCTCTCTGAATCTTCTCATTGATAATTCCAGCTTCAGACCAGCAATCAATACTGAAAATTCTATAACTATATGAACTCAGGTAAATCAGACTTGTCAGTATACTGCAGCATGTGATTTATTTAAGCGAACGTGGAAACAAGCAATGCCTATAAGTAAGACCTTTAGACACTGACTACATCCAATCTCCCATTTTATGTCTAGCTCTGTAAATGTGTGTAAACACATTTGCATATCTGAACTGCCCTGCCTAGGATGTAAACATTAAACAGCAAAACACACAGCAGAGACAAAATTTTACTTTTGATCACTTACATCTAATGCCATTTGACATAAATGATTTCCTGTCATGTTGTTCTGTGGTACATCAAAATAATCTCACACTTTTACTAGAGAACTATGATTACAGCAGAGCTATGAATTTACACAGTACATTCACATTTTTCCTGACTTGTAAATCACTGGAGTAGTAACATTTTTCAGATGAATGGTAGTGTGGTGACAGCAGTGGTAAACAAGAGGCAAGAATTCCTATTGACTTTCCACAGATCTTCAAAGTCCTGGAATATTACTCCTGTAAGAAAGGAGTAGAGATCGTATTTTTCTGCCCGATAGGCTATTTAGTAAGAGGGTTTGACGAACATTTTTTAAGATTCTTTATGATATATAGAGTGAAGGTACCACTGAAGTAAAACATTTCACATGCACAGTACTAGGCAGTATTTCAGTGTTGTTGGTCAAAATAAAATTGGAGAATAACTCATAGTTCTTAATTTCAAAATTGACAGGAAACTGGAGGAAAAAAGAAAAAAAAAATCCTCAAACATTTAGTTTGATATCTGTGAAGTAAGTCACAGAGCCTAATCCAGGCAGATCTGATCCACACCTAATAACTTATGGCTGAACTGAATGAAGCCTATGAAAAATTCAGAATTATGTTGATATTTCCACATTCACACACAGCATGAGGTGTGGGAAGACACCATGAAAGATAGGCACATTCTGTTGTATGAAGGCAGTCCTGAATTCCTCTGTTCAAGTTTCAGACTGGTCATATACAAGCAACTTCTGACTGGAGAACCATATAGCTGTTTTGGCAATAGAAGCTTTCTGGGCACATGCTAACATGACCTCCAGAGATGCTGGGTTTAGTAGGTGAGGCACAGCACTGTGAGTAGTAACCCACTCCTACATCCCTTAGTGCTGATAAGTATTCAATAACGTGATAAATAACTACCTGTTTTCATCTGCATAGGTCTGTGCAGTCTTTCCCTAATAGGGACCTGCTGACTGTGAATCTAATTCAAACACTTGTGAGCCTGCCCCATATGCTTTTTTATTTGAGACCTGTGGGATTGGTACTCTTGTGGGGGCAGAAGATTAGTGGGTGCCAACCTTGGGAGTGACTGTAAAATGCTGGCTTTGAGTTTTAAATCCCACATTACCCAGAGCTCTCATATAGGTAAAGCTGCCTTGGGGTGCTTTGCCACAGCTGTGTTAGAGGAGGGGATGAGGTTGGGACAGTGCTCTGTGAAAATGAGATCTGATGTGAGTTCAGCCACCAGTCTACAGGGCACAAAACCAACCAAGATTTTTCAGTTTACACCCTGCCAAAATGGTCTGAAATTTTTAACAAACAGCAGAAAGCATGTCCTGGATACAGAACAGTTCTGAAATCTTCTTTCCAAAGCACAGCTATCTTAAAACCTCTCAGCAAGGCTGTTGTACAGTTTGCTTATGTTTTAGTAGGAACATAACATTATGCTTTTCTCTAAATTATTTGGAAACGATTGAATCATTTTAATGAAATTTTCCAAAATAAGTCAGCCTGTGACAGATACCTTGTCTGGGAAAATTCAGTCCAAGCAGTTAAAAGTTGGCAAAGTTTTATAAACGAGAGTGTCTTATAATGGTCGGCATTGGGCAGCTCAGCTGTAGTTGTCACTACCAGCTCTGCCTAGACTCCCTAAACTGTCAGAAGGTGTTTGTGCTTCAGAAAGTTGTTTCTACAGTCTATTTGAGTTGGCAGATGTTTGTTTTTTAGCTGCCAGTATTACATTTTGCTTCATATAAGTGAGGTGCTGAAATTCCAGCTTAGTATATGCCTGGCTTATAGCAATTTCAATTTATATCATGACTGTGACAAAGCAAGTGGGCTCATATGTTTTAAGGAATATTTTCTCCTTAAGGATAGAGACTTCTGAGTGATCCAAGCTGAGGTCTGCAACTCCCACTGACCACGGATGGGTTGGACTGGGGCTGCCTTTGCTCCAATGCAGGCTGGTGCAGCAGGTGTGCAGGAATTAAGCACTCAACCAGCTGAGATGTTTGGCCTCAAGTATTCAGATGTGGTGTGGGTGGGCTGACTGCCCACACCGTATTGCAAGGAATAGGGTTGTCATTTTTTGCTCCTGGAATATCACTTGTCCTCTTTGCACCAGTCACGCAGCCACATTGCTTGTATGGCTTCTCTTCGTTTTCCCTCCCTGAACCCTCCCCATCTCTACAAGGGTGGTAAAAGAGCTTTCCCACTCCACAGCCTATATGCAGTTCAGAGGGACATTTCATGAGGTTACTGTGTAGGTCTTAATGAGCACAGAGGACCTTTTGTGCCTCCTAGGAATCAAAGGTGAATTAATTCACTGATGAACAGCTAAAAAACAGGCTTAATGGTAAAGCTGTCATATCCTGGATAGGAGGTGGACAGAAAGCACATTTCTTTTCAAAATCCTCAAAGACAGGCAACCTAAATTTCAGTTTTATAGTTATATAAATAAACACATATTTTAGATGCATTTATATAGTATACAAGTAATTGCAAAAATATTTGTGTTTTTAACATTTTAATATGCAAAATATATACTTCTAAGTTTTGCTTATTTCTGACTCAGAGTAGTATGTTATCAAGAAAGACGATTCAGGTTGATGCTTCGGGGTATGAGAAACACAGAATTCTGAAAAATCAAAACATTCCATTTCCATGTTGGTTTTTTATTTTGTGTAATGAAAAAGAAGCTGAACAGCAAGTCTAGAAATCAGTGAAAAAAGTTACCCAAAAATTTTTTATCTCAAAGGATCCCCAGATTTTCCTTTCCTATAGGATTCAAAAATCCTGAAAAGTTAGCAGAAAACAAGCAAAATGAGTATCTTTTAATTGCACTATTCAGTTTTGCTAGATACATGTTCCAAAAAAATACTTGGTTTGAATTTTCTCCTCTTGTATCTGTCCGTAACCATACTGAATTAATCCTGCCTTATATAGAAGGCAAGGGAGTTCAGTGTAAGTACTGTTTCTCATACCTTTCTGAACATCAGTGGAAGATACACATCTCAATGCTGCTGAATACAGAAATCAGATAACACATACAGGGCTACCATGATACACACAGAGCAGCACATGTTCTCTTTCAAGTCAGATGTACCTGTGGCTGCACGGGTGAAATGTATTAGCTGAAAATATCAAGCAGCTGCTATGTCTGCTTGGCTTATTAATCAGCTGGGATCATTAATGAACTCATGAGCACTCCTTGTATGTGCTTCCTGGAAAACCTGGTCAACTAATACGTTGCATGCCATAGGGAGTTTCCACATAGATACGCCATTGGAGGTTATAGCAGTATAGATTAATTTGGACAGTTCCTTTGACATAGTATTGCTGCAAAGGTTTTAGAAAAAAAATTCCTTTTTTTTTTTTTTCTCTCTCTCTCTAGGAATTGTAATACTGTATTCTTCTTTAACCTACTTAAAAGACTGCAGTAGATAACACTGCCTTGATTGAAAATGGCTAAAAAATTCTGAAAAAAGACATAGCTTTCTTCAGTTTGCCAAGTCTGTACATGTTAAGCTTTAAAGCCTGGATTCCCATATCAAGCCTTTCCTGGGAAAGTCTGAGCAAAGACAGCACAGTACAAGGAGAATAAATTATATTCTATTAGTTGCACTGTCACAGTTATAATGGTCTAAAGAAGTGTATGAGCAAGGAAGGCCTTTAGAAAAATATACTGTCCATTATATCTACGTTGCTGTGAATGTTTCAACAGAGCTGTCTGAAATTTGAACATTATTATTGAACATTTTTAGCACTGTGTTCACCCTGATCATGTATTTTTATGCCGTCTGTAAAATGACTTAGTTTGCTCTTTACAAGGAAGAAATAGGAAGAATTTCCCCTCTCTGAATCTAACATGGCACTCCTCATGTCCAAATCCTCTCAGTATTAGTGAAGTCTCAGTATAGTGTTGATACTGACAGCAAATATGAAGCTGAGTCCCGTTTTGTTGTTAAAGGTCGCAGCAGGCTACTTGGAGGAGTGATAGCATTAGCCTGGGGATCAATCAGTACTACCTTTAACACCTCTTTCATCTCTTTCCCTCACAGATGTTTCCCCTGGCAGCATTACTTAAAAAAGAACGTGTCAAAAAGCAGTCAAGTGACCTGCAAGCAATGTGGGCATGGCCTAACAGAACCTTCCAGGTTCTGACTCTGCTCCTCTTTCTTCACTACCTGCTCATTCAGCCCCTCTCAGTACAACTCAGAGTGTGGGACTTGTTCCCATTGCTGGGAACCTGAGGATACCCAGGACCTTCCTCTCATGCCATTGAGGAGCCCGGTGCTGCTCCACACATGGGCTGCATGCACAGGGGGCTTTCCTGCCCAGCTGCAGGCACTGTACGCCAAGCCCAGAATATAGGCCTAGCACTCATAAATATAGAGATTGGCACATAGATCTCTGTCCAATTCTGTTTTGAAAACCACTGAAAACAGCAGTGTCTGAAGAGGGTACAACAGGTGTTTCCGAAGCTCAGAAGTATTTCAATTTAATTATAC
The DNA here is from genome assembly GCA_013399175.1 of Odontophorus gujanensis. Taxonomy (NCBI): domain Eukaryota; kingdom Metazoa; phylum Chordata; class Aves; order Galliformes; family Odontophoridae; genus Odontophorus; species Odontophorus gujanensis. The sequence goes on along the minus strand of VXAB01002622.1, from coordinate 89,945 downwards.
AGCCAGGGATGGCGAGGCTTGTAAAGTTCCTGTGTTTGCACCTTTGCTCTTACACTTGCTTAGAAATGCTGCAGCTGCAGAAAGCTTTAAGAAAATCTTTTCACCCTATAAAAACTGGAAATATCAAACCGTGGCAGGGTATCTAAAAGGTGGGGTTCTGGTCTAAGGGTTAGTTTAAGTGACCTATTTAAAAGTGAAAGTAATAAACAACCTGGAGCCTCATTTTTGTATATCCTGTCAGGTCTTCGGGTGTACTGAAATGAGAGCCAAGTGCATAATTCAAAGGCTTCAGGGGGATGTGGTGAAATTTTATGGGTTTTTCTCAAACATACAAATGGAAAAATTAGTCGACAGGGAAACAGCAACATTTAAATTAATCTTCTGAGGGTTCCTACTGAAGGAAACACAGGCCATTCTGTGTACCACTGATACATACATGTTGTACTTATCAGCGGTATATTTTGAGCATCAGAATCTCCAGCTTAAGCCATGACATGAAAAAAAAGTCATTTGCAAAAAAGTCTCTGTAAATCTTCCACCAAGCAACCTCAGCCCATTTGTGGAACTGCTGAGAGTTCAGAATTCATGAATACAGAGCTGATGTCTCTAAGTTACAGACTCATAAGCATATGGATTAAAGTATTTCTATTAATAAAAAACAGAGCTATCCTGGTTATAAATGGTTGTTGCTTTGTTTTTTTTTTAATATCTCCTTGTATGTACTCTCATATAATGAGATTTTATGTACCTATTAATTAGTGGGATTATTGGGATCTTTTGTGCATGAAAATAGAGTTGGTCACTCATTTTTTGCTAAAGATACTTAAAAACAACACTTCAGCACCTGTGCAAGATTGATGCTATAGTATTAGAAGATTTCTTTATTCTTCCCTGATTAGCTGTAGATTTTTTACCTCCCTGGAGACTCTTCAGAAGTGGGAAAATGCTTCCTAGGAGCTCAGGCTATTTTTCAACAATTTACTGCATGGTTTTTTTCATCACAAGTAGGAAGGAACTAAGTCATCAAAAAGACGTGACAGAAGAGATACTAGAAGTGTTGTATTTTTGTGAAAGTTCTGAGGCATCTGATTATGATTTTACATGAGACTGAAGCTCAGACACTACTACATTTACCTTCAAAATATACCTGAAGTGTTTCAGGAAAGAACCTAAAGATATGATGTTTCCCTGTAAATTATGGTTTAATTGTATTTGCAGGATACTCAGGCAAGAGATTTATGGTTACTGATTTACAAGAATGCTACTTGGACTGAATGACAAAAACCTGAGTGGAGGTTTAAGCTAGGAGATATTCATTCAGCTGTATTGAAAATGAATGTGCAATAACGTTTATAGTTTTTTTTGTTGAGTTTTTACATAGTAAGGATGATAGATCTAACAGTTTTGCATATTTACTTTGTTACCATTTCCTGGCAGATTGAACTTTAATAAACTTATTAGCCATGACAATGCTAGACACTGGAATTATTGTTAATTAACCATTATTAATTAATAACTAATAACAAAAATACACTTTTTATAGACTTCTTATGTTTTTTCTTAACTAACAGATCTGGAAAATCTATTTGTTAAAGAAATAGCAAATACAAACTATCAAGAAGAGGGTACTATGTGTGGACATGTGCATGTGCATATTTACATATGTTTGTGTCTTGAAAAGGGCTTCTTAGGAGACAAAAGTTTCCTAATATCTGTTTTTCCCACAATCTTTCTCCTCGTCAGTATGCCACATCATCTGGCTCTCACAGGATGGTAGGTCTCTGAAGACTGCATACAAAGCACAGCTTTAATTTTTTTGTAAATAAGTTTCCCACTTTAATCACCTAGCCTAGATTCACATGTGTATCCAACCAAAATAACATCTTCTACAAGCATTAACTGTATGTCTTCTTCAGATTAACTGGATCAACTGTGGGGAGAGTGCAATCTTATGTCTAGGATTTTTGTTCTCCTCTTTCTGGTCTTTCTAGTTTGTGGGGAGAAAATGGATGGCACTAACTTCATCAGCAGCTCTCATTCTCTTGGCTTCAATTTTATTTTATCTGGCATGAAGTAATGAAGCCTGTGTGAGTTATTATGGTCTCATGTCTCAGTACACAATTAATTTTTTTCCCATCCCAAACTGCCAGGGCCCGGCTTTCATCCAATCTTTACAAAAAGACTACTGTGTGAGGGGGTGTTTTTATTCTTTTTCTGATCATGAAGGCATTATAGTAGAATTTTCTTATTTTAAGATCTCTCTTTCTGAGGGAAAGAATGAAAAAAATCTTCAATTAGTAAATTCTGAATTCTTATTGTTCTGTATTGTTTTAGAGGGTCAGTGTGTCATAGTTATTTTCAATCTGTTAGCTAAATGTTGCCATCCAAAGGGACCTAGATCCATCTAAAGAGATTTAGACAGACTCAAGCAGTGGGCCCAGGAGAACCTCATGAGGTTGAACTAGTCCAAGTACAAGATCTTGTACCTGGGTCATGGCAGTCCCCATTGTCAGTACAAGCTGAGAGACCAAAGGATTGAGCACAGCCCTGACAAAAAAGACTTTGAGGTACTGGTGAATAGCAAGCTGGACATGAGCCAGCAGTGTGCCCTTTCAGCCCAAAAAGCCAACTGTATCCTGGGCTGCACCGAAAGAAGCATGATCAGAAGGGTGAGGGAAGTTACCCCACCCTTCTACTCTGCACTGGTGAGACCACACCTGGAGTACTGCGTCAAGATGTGAAGTCTTCAGTGCTGGAGGGATATGGACCTGTTGGAGCTTGTCTGGGAGAGAGCCACAAAAAGGATCTGAGAGATGGAATGCCTCCCCTATAAGGACAGGCCGAGAGAGCCTGGAGAGGAGAAGGCTTCAGGTTGACCTGATAGTGACCTTTCACTATCTAAAGGGGGCTATAAGAAGGAATAGGACAAACTGTTCAGTGGGGTCTGTTGTGATAGGACAAGGGAAAATAGTTTCAAACTAAAACAGGAAACTTAGGTTGTATATATGGAAAAGTTTTTTACAATAAAGGTAGTGAAGCACTGAAATTGATTGCCCAGAGATGAGGTGGATGCCCCATCCCTGGAGACATCATTCAAGGTCAGGCTGCACAGTGCTCTAAGCAATCTGATCAAGCTGTCAGTGTCTCTGTTCAGTGAAGAGGACACGGACTAGATGACCTTCAAGGGCCACTTGCAGCTCAAGTGATTTTATGATTCTATGATTAAATGCTCATTTCCCAATCTGTGTTGAGTGTTCCCATTATTCTACCATCAGGGAAGTTCAGGGAATCTCTTGGAACCTTTCTATTAAATTTCAGGTTTTTATATTAATTAATACTTCTGAGCTCATTTTGAAGTTGTGCTATTTAAAAAAATATGATCTTTTGATATACTGATGATCAACTTTTCAAAACAATCTATAACCAGTTTACCCCCAGATCTATTTTGTTAACAGAAGATGATATGTGGCCTTACTTTGAAAATTCTCAGCTGATACGTGTATTTGAATTCCCTATATGGTGCCAATGCTCTTGACTTAAGAAATAACTCTTCCTAAAATAACATCTCATTTAGAGTGGGACTTTCAAAATTGAAGGTTCACAGAATAAAATCTCTTGGAAAATATGGAAAAAAAAATTATCTTAGACAGTCTTTGCCATATTTCCTTAATAATGCAGATTATTCACCTGGCCTGAGATCAGTTCTTGTATTTTTTATTCCTTTTATTTCTATGTTTTTAAATTTGCTGTGGAAACCAACACTGTAGTATTCACTACTTAGACTAATTCTCTATCTGATCTATCTCATAATTACATAAGAATGCCATGACGTTCTTTCTTGTACACTTCCAGAGTTGGGGACTCCACCACCTCCCCGGGTAGCCCCTTCCAGCACCTGGCCACTCTTTTGGAGGATAAATTTTTTCTAACATCCAACCTCAATCTCCCCTGTCATAATTTGAGGCCATTCCCTCTAGTCCTATCACTAGTTATGCAGAAGAGGCTGACTCCCACCTTGCCATGATCTCCCTTCAGGCAGAGAGCGATAAGGTCTCCCCTGAACCTCCTCTTCTCCAGACTGAACAATCCCCATTTTCTAGGCCATTCTTCATAAGACCAGTGGTCCAGACCCCTTGCCAGCTTCAATTCCCTTCTCTGAATGCTATCCAGGGCCTCAATGTCTTTCTTGTAGTGAGGGGGCCCAAAACTGAGCGCAGTACTTGAGGTGCCTCCTCACCAGTACTCAGTAGAGGGGAATGATTTCTCTGGTCCTTCTGGCAACACTATGTCTGATACAAATGAGGATGCCATTGGCCTTCTTGGCTACCTAGACACACTGCTGGCTCATGTTTAGCCAAGCATTGACCAACTTTTCCAGGTCTGTTTCCTCTTCAGCTTAAATCTTCAGCTATTCTGCCCCAAGCCTGTATCATTGCCAGTGGTTGTTGTGGCCGAAGTGCAGGACCCATCACTTTGTCTTGTTGATCTTCATCCCATTGTCCTCAGCCCACCTATCCAGCCTGTCCAGATACTTCTTTAGGGCCTTCCTACTTCCAGATCAGTGTTTCCTCCCAACTTGGTGTCATCTGCAAACTTACAGAGGATGCACTCAATCCCATAGTTTCATCTAGATTCTCCCAGACTAATTCCTCTTTGTCATCCCAGAGCATGCTGAAACTGTGCTGAATTTTTACTTCCAATTCAGAGAAGTTTTAAGCATATGTACAATACATAGTGCATGAAAAAAATCAGCTTGAGATACTGGTTTGCACTAGGACACAAAAAAGACTGAAAGAACCCAAAGCTCCCAAGCTTAGGAAATTTGCCCAGATGATGGCAGTTTGAAAATACAAAGATTTTGTGAAGGTTGTAATGAGCAGGCTGACTCATGCACCAGCCTCATCACAAGCAGCAGGTTAGACTGGTAGCCTCCATTCAAACCTGAACTCTTCTGTGATTCTGCAAGCCTCTAGAAATCCAGCTCAGAAGACCAAGGACTGTAAAAGTGGATTGGGAAAGAAGGCCTTCTTATAGTCAGCAAAGGTTTGTAGCCTCAAGAATACAATACTTTTAAAATGCAACCTTTTTTCTTTATTTCTAAAACTGCTTAAGGAGCTTGCTGCCCTGAGCACTGCATTTTATTACTCTAATTCTGAAAAAAAAATCTACTAAATGCAATTTAGGGTGCTTAGTTACACATTTCAGTAGGCGGTGAAACATTTGTACGTCTCTAATCCTGCTTGGTTATATCAGTGCTCCAGGTGACGGAGTAGAGCAGCTTGTTAAACTTGTTAAGTTATACAACTCCTACTCCTTTCAGCTTTTTTTCCTTGGGTATTTTTATTTTTCAGAAATGCACAGTTAAGCAAATACTAGTACTGACCTTTTTGTGACTATATTTCTGTTTCTCTGTTTTATGAAATGTTTCTAATTATTAATAAAATAAATCAAGACATGAAACATGAAAAACTGGTTCTGATTAGAAACTTATCAAGAAATATAAAATGAAGAATATTCTTAAACACTTAGCTTCCAGTGCTGCTAAGTGGTAACAGGAGGCTGTTGAACCATGAAAAATATAACTGTCTGCCAGCTGTTAAGTATAATTGTTAGTGTTATTTTAAATGAACGAACAAGTTTAAATATTTACTTACTGGTGTTAAACAGGTCGTGCTTTGAGAAGTCTGTGAGAAACTCCACAAAGATGCAATAATGTTTAAAACATAACAGGTAAGTACCTTTATAGAAACAACCATTATCAAAGGTGGCAGGGCTTTTTTGACTTCCCCCGTTGAAAACAGGATGAATATATCACTTAGAGTATGAATGGGTCTTTGACAAAACACCAATATCTAGCAGCTTCATTGTTTCACGGCTGGCCTCCAAATGTCTGCAGTTCACAAGTGACCATATTTGATCATCACCTCAAGGTCAATATGAAAATCTTGCTTGTTTTGATCTGTGGAGTTTTAAGGACTTCCTGACATGTCGCAAATGCGACATAGATGTCATTCATGAAGATGATACTGTTACCTGCCTAGAGGTAGGACAGCTGCTCTGACAGCATAGTCTCTTTGTTATTTGGCTGATGTTAAGGAAAGGTCAGTCTGGATGCTGCAGAATGACATGTCAACTTGTAGCCTGGGATAATGCTCACGGTGCTTCCTTTCATTCAATTTGAAATCAAACAGCTGGTAAACTTGCTGCTATTTTGCCCCTTGCTACCAACTCTTTGTTATGATTGGTGAGCAATGATTTTACTAAGCATAACAGCTGTGTTAATTTGAAAACAGATGATGAATAAACGCAGAAAAGTTACTTACATATGATCTAAACAGACAGCTTGAGACTTTCTGTGCTCTTTCTATCTTGCTGACTGATACTGATGAGAAACAACCATTCTGAAAAGCAGGTAGTATGAGAAGGACTTTTCAGATTGACCATTCTGGGGTATTTAAGTGTCACCTAGCAAGCTAGCAAGAGGCATAGTCTACCTTACATGGATATAAAATCTGTAAAGGAAAGAAGTATTTATCATATAATAGTAGTAGTATTGATATCAGCTACTAAATTAGGTAGCAAGGTTTTTTTTCTGTCTTTCATCCTCCAGTGCTGGCTATTGGATTTCCACCATCAAGTGACAGATTTCAATTTGACTGGCAATTTAAGGAATAAAGTAATTGATGCTACAGATTCTTTGCTGAGAAAACCTGCTGTCTCAAAATCTGTGCCTTCATGAAATATTTTTTGCGTTTCACGGTAGGAGAGAAAATTCCTGTGCAGGAAGAACATTTTTGATACTGTAGGAACTTCATCATAGGAGTCAAAACTACTGTAGCATCCAACCACCCTGAAACTGAACTTAAATTTGGAAATCAGATACAGCTTTTTAAGTGAGGGTAATTGACCATTAGAACAAATCTTCAGGGGCTGTTGTAAATTTGTCACTTAGCATCTTTAAATCAACGTCATCTGTCTTTCTAAACTACATGCTCCATTTTAACCATGAGCTATTTCACTGTTACATTGTAGAGGAAAATATTAACCTTCAGTGTGGAACAGACTAGCAGAAATATTCAGACTTTTGCTGCACAATATGTAATTCAGACTTGAAACTTCCTCTACGTCACATGATTAAAGGAGTCTTTTCTACTACTGCTATTAATATCCTGTAGAAATTATACATAGCCAACCTACTAAGAACTGAAAGGCACAAATTTCCATGGAAGCCCTCATTCTGCCCTTTACACCGCTGCACAAGCTCACATGATGGCTTATGCAGTAATTTGGGTGCATGTGCTGGTTCTGCAGTACGTTGACTGTTGCAGGAGAAACATTCACTTCCTTCTGTGCTCATCATATAAGTGGCTTTTTATTTTAAAGAGATATCTCCTAACAAGCAACTCATTTTATATCATCTCCAGGCAGCAAAAGTTATTTCTGCTGTTCATTGTTCATTAGTTCAATGTCAGAATACATTATCTATACAAATTTTTCAGCTGTTACCTTTTTCTGGGGGAAGGTGGAGTGATGCTACAGCCAGCTGAAACTTACATGCAGAGTATTTCAGGTAAATAATTTGTATGAGAGATGAGAATGGCCATTTAGAAAGAAAGGCTGTAGCAGGCCTAGGAGCCCTTAGAACAGCCCTTCTTTGCTTTGTTTGAAATGGAGAACATAGCTTTAGCACATTACTGTTATTTCATTTTAACCATTAAATCAAGTGATTTGAAACTTTTCTCTCTAGGGCATAGATACGTGTTTTCAGATTAGAGTGGGAAAGGAACCTGCTGACACTACATGTACTTACTTTTAAAAGTCAGTGTTGGATCCATTTAGCCTCTTCCTAACATCCAAACTTTTGGTCCAATTTATCTTTCTGCAGGCATTTTTCCAGAGATAGCTGGCGCTAAGTGAAGATGTTAAAATTTAGCTCAGTGGCTAACAATTTTTATTAGTAAAAACTGTGTTTTCTTACAAGGGAAAACCTCAAACCTTTTATACTTCTAGATTTTCTGAAGTCTAATTTTTCATCTGAGAATGAGCTGGAATATATTTAGTTATTTTCTGAAGAATACAGATAAAGTATTTCCAAGCACCTGATTTAAATTCACCAAGTTGTCTTTGAGTGAAAAAAACAGATTATATTTACAAATAGACAAAGAAAACCATAAAAATGTGGGGCAAATACTCAATCTGAGGATTGGAAAAGATTTATCCTTGTCACCATTTAGTTGTAGAAGGAGGGACAGCCCTTAACTGTGCATTTTTGTAAGGCATTTGTTGTTCTTGCAATTAAACACTTACAATAAGCACTGTATATGTCTTCACTGGAATTTAATTCAATCCTCAACATTCGATGACACGTCAGACCTCATCAATTTTACACCTTTTTTCCTCCCGGAATGAGCTTTCATTTACCAATTTCAATCCAATTACTCTTGCTCTCCCATTTCATTAGGCCTTGTAAATGTGATCCCACAATACTGCTGTTAACGACTGCTAGCAAGACCTCATAAATATATTTTATAATTGATGGATGTTACATAACAAATGAATGCCTTAAAAATCATGCTGAAAGGCATTAGAGTACCAGTCCTGTTGGAGGAAGAAGTTAAAACCTCCCTCTCCACATCTGGAAATAAATTCAGTTCGACTGTTTTTGCTTGTTATTGAAACTTCTCTGTTTGCCTGTTGTGCTTGATTCATTATTAAAGATGACAGCTGGCATTTCACTGAAACTTACGGTCAATTACATACTCTGAACTCATGCAGAATAAAAAATTGCGCTGATGCAGGCTGAAACTCAGCCTAAAAATAGAAGAACGAAGAAATTAGAAATTGTGTGTAATACTACAGATTTGTTCACTGGAACCCTATAGAGGTCAGAATGGGGGATGATGAGCACATACACAAATACTGACAATATTCAGGTGAAATGAGCTACAGACTAGAAGCACAACTTCCTCAAGAATGATCTTACTTTTGTTGCCAACTGAATTGCTATAGATATGCTGCTGGAAGGTGACTCCTGCCAGGTTTGTGAATATTTATTTTTTAACTTGACTGAGTGGATTTGTAGCAACCAGTAAATATGGAAACACGCTCTGGGAGAGGACTGATATATCAGAGTGAAGCAGATGATTTTGTACATAATGTTCTATGTGTTAAATGTATAGTTTTGAAAAATCCTCAGGCATGTTTTATGTCTGCAATAAAATCGTAGATTTAGGTCCTGACATGAGTGAGGCAGAGCATGAGGCCATAGAATCATAGAACAGTTTAAGATGGAAGGGATCTCTAAAGGCCACCTACTACTCAAAGCAAGGCCTTTTGTTCAAAAGGTCTAAGAACAGAGATTCCACAACTGCTTCTGCTGCTCTATCACTTGCATCATGAAGGTTTTTTTGTTACATCTGTTCAGAATTTTCCTTCCTGCAACTTGATGATAACCTCTTATCCTACTGAAATATGCTTATGAAAAATGTCTGTCCTTATTTTCACTATGCCCCTTCTTTACCCAGTCAAAAACTTGTAATTGTATCATATGGCAACCTTCTGTTCCCCAAATTAAATAGTATTTCTTCCTTGAGTAGATTCTTCTAACACCTCATATTCACAGTCCCTCTCTCCATTAAGGTGGACCTACTTTTGGCTCTCCAGTTTTTAGGCCTCTTCTGTGTTACAGAAGATCCCTTCTAGGATCACTAGGCGCACCATCCCAGGTGTGATCCACCAGTGTCAGATTAAAGAACAGTAGCACAAAACCTGGAGATTGTGCTCACTGTAATGTACTTCAGCATGCATGAAGCCTTTGTTGCTATAAGAGCGTGTGGCTGACATGCTTAAACTGTCACCTGAAGGATTCCAGGTGTTACTATTAATCTGCTCCAGCCTGTACTGGTGTATAGTGTTCTTCCATCCCAGACACAGAATTTGTCATTTCCCTTTATTGTACTTCTTGATGTTCCTGCCAGCCTATTTCCACAGCCCTCTGGGTCTCTGGTGAATGACAGCCCTGCCCTCCCACTCAACATCCATACCACAAAGCAGTGTCATGCATACACCTGGCATGGGCACACTTTTCTTCTTGTTGATGAAGATATCAGGGAGCATGATGAAGAGTAACAGAACACACAGACAAATAGTGTTGGTCTTAATATCACACCCCAAGGGATGACATTCACCAGAAACACTAGCAGATCTTGTAACCCCTCAGGTGTCTTGCCTGTTTTTCAGCCACATCATAGTCCACGCATACAATTGATTTTTCCTCCGTTTGTCTACAAGAGCACTACGGAGGACAGAGAGAAAGGTCTTGAAGTCTAAGTGACATTCACTACATTCTCCACATCTACAGCCATTGTATCATAGAAGACAGGCAAGTTGCTCAGAATAATTCTCCATAGTATTATCCTTAAAAACTCTCCAACTCTCCTGGGCTCCTTTGGTTTTTACAGGTCCTGCCTACCAGTTCCCTGACCAACCTAGAATCCAGCCTCCTGAAGAGGCTTTTTTGGCTGCTTGTTGTCTTGCTCTGTTCTCCCTGGACCTTAAACTTCACCATCTCCTTGCTGCTGTTACAGATGACTATCATGTTCCCAAATGATTCTACTGTACTCATGAGCAACAAGTCCATAAATACATCTCTCCTAGTTGAGCAGTTGCAATTAAAAAAAAAAAAGGCTCTGACACTATCCGTAAACCTAGAATGTTTGCATCCTCCAGATACCGGGGTAGTTGAAATCTCCTTTGAGATCCACGTACTGTGATCATGAGACTTGTCCACCTCCTTTTGTTGGCTTCTGACCTAAATCTCATAGCTTTTTCTCAATATAGAAGTGTTTATGCATTCAAACCACACCTTTGTGAAGACCACAAATCCCCTGTCTCATCCAATTTTCCTGCCCTTCCTAAGTGGCCTATTGGTCTTTAGGACTGAGAGACAGCATTCTTCTATATTTTATACGTGTATATTCTCTATTTCATTGCAAAAAAAAAAAAACAAACAAAAAACAAAACAATAAAAAGTCAGTCTGAACCATCAACAAATGTTTCTCTAAAGTACATTCAGAGCAATTTCCACTTTTTTATCCCTATTTATCTGTCATGCACATCATTCAGACAGGAAAGTATAAGCACTGGGGCTCATGTCAAGCATGTTGCATTGCACGGAGTGCACCAAGTTCACCTCTTATAAATCTTCATTGCAGTCAGCTACTACATCTTTCAGGGCCTCTCTGACTAGCCTCAATTGTAGTCATTCTATGGAATTGCTCCAAGTATTCCATCTTCATGGAGGCTTTTCCTGTGTATGTTGGCTTGATTTATTTTTACCCTACACATAAAATCTCCAATACATCATTTACCATGATACTGGCTGTTACAAGAGATGAGATTATGAAGAATAATTACCATCAGAAGCAAGTTGCTTAAAAATCAGTAATGCAACTCAATGAAAATGCTTATTAATCTTCCCTTGAGAAAGGTGATCTATATGTTCATGTATTGGTTTTTTTCCTCACAGCTTTCCTTCTTTTCTATCTTTTCCTTTTCTTTTTGTATTCATTTTCAGCATCAGAGTCGATACCTGAAGATTTGTCCAGAGGTGTTGCTTCAGGCTTTAGCTGTCAAACAAATGTAAGGAATTATGTGTAGATAACAGAAGCAATACCGTTTCCAAAGGTCTAATAAATCATAACAACTGTACTGTGCCAGGTGTGAACTAGGGAAAGGATGTTTTTAAGTCCTTGCACTGCTCTAATGATACCAAATAGACCATTCACTACTGACTGAACGTTCTGGGATTGTTTTTGATGATTAATTACTATCAGAAAAAGCCAGTGTCATTCATGGAAAAGTGATTTTCCTGCCTGTCTTATAAATAGATGAACCTATAGCTTAATGTTGTCAACTACTAACATAAACTACTGCAGATTTACTGATAATATTGAAATGAATATTTTTATTCATTTCTGCCCATGTCAGCATTAAGTAACATTCAAGTAACTCAATTGAATATAAATTGTTTGGTTCTTTTTCTGCACTTTTATAATTAGTTTTCCTGCTTTCAGTTCCAATTCTACATACACATAAATGGATAATATTTAACTGTTCCTGTGATTTTGTAGCTATCATAAAATAATAGTTCAATAAGGAAGAATTTCATTGCTATACCCCAATAGCTGAAATTTTGTTAAAGCTTCAAAAACAAGACAAAGCAAAATACCTTTATACCCTTCATACCCACCTTTGTATAGATTTACAAAGTACTTGAATCTTATCAGTCAACAGAGAATTATCAAATAAATATTCATATGTACATCTGAAAGTGGAATTTGAGGTTCAGTTTCTCAATATGAAACCACACACAGCCTCTTTAAGATATTATATTTGTTGATTAGAAACAAGGATAACAACATATACTGAGAAGTAGAAGTAACACGAGGAAAAATTTCTGCTACTGTGGATAATCCTGAAAAGAAAAAAAAAAAAAAAAAGTTAAAGTTCTGAAAACTGTAGCAATAGAAACTTTCTTAACAGTGTTCTACTGCCCAATATCTGAATTAAGGCTTTGGCAGGATCTGTATGTGTTAATCTCATGTGAATCTGTTCATCTACAACCCTAACTGTTGCTAATACATTTGTATATCTCCACAGGAATTCAGAGTATTGTGGGAATATTGTACGCAAGAAATTGGAGTATGGCAATTTCTGTAAAAAGTTGCTTGGGAATATTTTTTAAGAGACTCTGTGAAGAAGTGGCTCTAAAAGGACATCTGTTTTACCGTCCCATAAGGTCTATGAATCTGTACCGTGGTAAACTGTATCAAGTTATCTTCTTTCGATAGACAATCAGTACACCTGAGAGCCAGCCTTTTCTGACAGAGCCATTTCATCTGATAGAGTATCAAATGGCTTGTTGATTATTCTGACTTCAAAGGCCAACAGTGCTGATATCTTCAAGGTGGTCTGTAATGCCTGAGTGATGAGGCCACCTGTCAGTGTAACTGCAAAATTAAAGAGAATCTGATGGGAAATGGAGGGTAAACTTCCTCTCCCTCAGATTAGCCTGATTAGCCTTGAACAATTTAACTTCTACAAATCAGTTTGTAGCTATGGGAAAATTATTTTTCAGTAGCTTCAGTAGCTACTATTTTTTATTTTTATTTTTAATTTTGTTTCTGGTAAGTAGTTCTGTAAAAAGTGCTCTTCCACTTCAGAACTAGTTTTTCCATGCACTTGGTTACAAAATAAGCAGAATTTCCCTTCTCTTCAATCAATAATTGAAATGAGTAATTTGTTTTGAGTGGTAAAAATAACTGTTCCTCTATTGCCATGTTCTTTCTCTTTGTTTAGATGACAATGGTCTGTTGAAGACAGTTCAATGTCAGGAAATAAATAAGACATAATGGGTTGATTTACTGAATAATAATAATGTAATGAGCAAGAATTTCTTAGCTAACAATAACTGCCTTATTTTAATCTTTCTGACAGGAAAGGGAACAGTCTTTTGTATTTGAGGAAGACAATAAGGGGGTGATGATAGGCTGACTCTATCTCTTTCCAGTGAAGAAGAAGCTAATAAGAACTTCTAAGATACATGTAAAAGTGGGGATTTTGTGTCGGAATGTGGATAATTATTTTGATTTTTTGTGGGGCTGTATCATAAGTAAAGCAGGAGACTACAAGGAGACCCGCACTGCTAGCAGGTTAACACAGCCTGAATTTCAGTCGTCCCATAGCCTGCCCACTGGAGACTCTCACATGAAGCTGGTGGCCATCCCTGTGATTACTGGGAGTTTGCCCGTACCATGGCAAAAAGGAACGCATCTCCATCACCCAACAGGGCACACGTTTGGAGTGAGAATGCACGTTAGGGCATGAAATGAGAATGCCTGAATTATTGGTTTCATCACTGTCATGCGCTAGGAAGATGGTCTACAGTGTTTGGCCTTCCGATGTCCCCTCTGCAGTCCAACATTTCAGTGAGTTTAAATGCATCTACTGATTGATCTTAAGACAGCAAGACACTCAGCAAAATGCCATGTAAATACTGAGCTCTGTGTACAGGAGATGATTTTAAAAAGGCTCCCACCTGACACAGAGGCCGTATCTGCCAGTGAATGTGCGATCTGTAATGTTTCAGGTGACCTGTGCAGATCTACCTTTTGTAACTGAGAGCAGAAACTTGCCCTGTATGTCGGAATTGCCTCTCAGTTGGTTGTAACCAATTAAGGTTCCCTTGCACAAGTTCGTATGTGTAATATGGCTTCAAAAGCTTGGAAAGAACCCTAAGTGTGGCATTTATTCTGGAGACAAACTAGTTGTATGTTACTACCTGTCCTATTTGACTCCTTCAGTAGTAGTACAAATCAGGTCAGCTAAGTTGAGGGGTGACCCCATACACACATTACAGATCTGACATGGTAAACTTGTGGGTTTGGGATCCTCTAGTGGATTAAAAAGACCGTGGTGGGATTTTCTGATGGAATTTTGGTTATAAACACAGCTTGATATGTTCATAGTTATTAACTACAACTGAAGTACAGAGAAGCCTACTGTAGAGAAGAATAAGGAATATAAACCTGCTGTATTATTATCTCTGGGGATGGACAGCACACTGAGCATGCAGCCAGGGTTCTCACTGTGTGCTTATCTCCCTGTTGCACTGGCAGTCAGGCCCATGAGTCAGCTGGCTTCTGTGAGCAGATCTCGTGTGTCCTGGCAGCTGTCTGTCAGTGACCTGAGCTGAGCTCTTTCCTGAAGGTGGCACCTAGGCCATGCAGTCATTGTGGGTTTGATGATTCAAGAGCGTCCCATGAGGTTTTCCATATCAGAAAACATAAAATCTCCAGGCTCAGAAGTGGATTTTCTGTAAATCTTCATTACTGAGCTGAAATGTATCCACCTTAATAAAGTCCCATTAGTAAGCAATTTACATAGCAGCTGTTTCTTCAGTAAACCACCATATATTTTTTTGTTATGTTGTATGCTTGGATCTGTCCTTCCTTTGACATTTGTCATCCAAACAATTGACATGTCAATTGGTACAGTCCAGTGTGTGCGCGTTTCTTGCTCTTGCTCCTTAGGAGGACCCTTTGGTTGAGCTGAGAGCAAACTTATGTACTATCAGTTTATTTACATGCTCAGCTTTAGGACATGCAGTGGATAGGAAGAACAGCAGCACAGCATTATCAGCATACACTCATAGCCTAAAGAGATTTATGTTTCTTAATTTAGTCCTAATAGGGAAATGAAGTCTAAATTGTGGCAGCCACAGCCTGCTGTTAGCACAAGCAGTTCCCTTGCACCAGAGCTAATGAGGATTATTTTCTTCTAGATTTTGGTTGACTTGGTGACTAAGAAACCTGATAGACATGTTTTTGAGATCTCTGCCATAAGTGTATTATCTTGTGAGCGATAAGCCGTGCTGCCAACTCTCCCTCACTCTGGGCACTTATCACCCCTTACTCCTCTACCTGGATGTAATATTTGCAGTAACTTCATTGTCAGAAGAAGACTACAGTTCATTTGCCAGTCTTGACTGAAGTCAGACAGCAGGTGCAGTGTGAAGAGGGAGACAGAATTCAACTATAAACACACATTCACACAGAGACATGAGGCTGTGTAAGACTGAATCCCACAGTAGATCTCCCTAAAATGATGAAGACATTTTATCACTAGAATATGATAAGAGAAATTGAGATAGAGAGAGAGAGAAGTGAAACTACAGTAGCAGTAGCTGGGCATAGCTACTGGCATAGAAAGTCAGGAGCAAAAATAGGAGACGTACCCCTTTTCTGACCTTTGAAATTTCCTTTCTTGTGGGCAGGGTGCCAATGCCCATAGCATGTACTAATAACCATCTAGCCATGGACAGTGTGCCCTGCTCATCCAGAAGAGTAACCTGATTGCGATTATTCTGCAGTGTTCATTAATTAGTTCAATTAATTGCTTCTCTGGAAAGGGAACTGTTAACAATGATTTCATAGTATGCCACCTCACTAGGCAAAAAAGAAGGTCTCAGCCGTCATCTTTAAGAGATGAGGCTTCTGCTGGTCTGGCACACAGATAAGTACATGCAGGGCTACAATCATGATATGTGCAGACAGTAAGGTGTAGGATGCCCATTAGTAAGGGCATCAGCTGATACACTCCTTCCAACAGTGGGCAGAGGAAAGGCATAGAGTTTCTGCCTAATCCTGTATAACAGGATTCCCAAAGGAGGTGACCTTCCCACATGAATTAGAGCTACTGGAAATAACTCCCTACAGACCACCTTGAATTGCACTCAGCACCTTGCATGTTTCACACTGAATGTGATATAATGTTAGCCTTTTGGTTTGCTATTCCATTTCGGGATATCAACTTCGTTTGCCTTGTCTTGGAAATGCTGTTTTCATTTTTGTTATTGAACATTTCCATTTCAGAAAGACATGAGAACGATATGAAGTGCTCACAGACAGCGTTTTAATTCCTTCTATTGACTGTCACTCTCATTTGGGAACGTTTGCAGACACTGGATATCAAACTAGCATCTGGATTAACTGAGTAATAGTACAAAATAGTTTTAATCTATGATATTGAATGACCCATAGCATGAAAGGGTGCATTTCCTCAGACATGGGAAAGTTAATTGCTGGTGTCTAAACATTGGCCTTATTTCCTGCAGCCCTCTTGTCTTCAAAAATGTCATCTCATGCTTGAAACTGCCTTTAAATGTATTTTTTTCCTGCATGGAGTAAAAAGAATATTTTTGCTGTTTCTTCTAGATTAGTCCTTTTTGTTCCAGGAGCGAAACATTTCTGTTTTCTTCATGGATGTCTATTTTTCTTCCTGATTTTACTAAGCAACTTTTTAAAATAACTTTACGAAATAAGGAGCTGATTTCACTCTTTGCATGAGTAGTATATTAAGCTCACTATTTTTTATTTGCTGACCTTTAATTATTTATCATTCTTTAAATTTTGGAAGGACTACATTGCTATCTATGTATTGTTAGTTTTAATTCTGATGTCCTACTTCCTTTCACTTTCCAAACAAAATAGTCACAGCATATTTAATCTTTCCCAATATTGAGGTCTCCCTAGTTCCCATGACTTTAATTATTTTTGTTATTTTTCCTTTGGACATAATCTGCATATTAGGCTTACTCTACAAAATCAGCCATTGCCTTACTAACCTCTATGCAGTTTCCAGTCTCACTGTAGATGCTTTCTCATACTTCTGGAAGGAAAATCTTAGAAAGAAGAGTATCCAAGCAGAACTTGTCTTCATCATATTAACCTTTTTTTTTTTTTTCCTGCAACAGAACAGATTACTCAATCCTCACGTCTGTACTCTTCCAAACCACTCAGTTCCCTTTATCTCTGCAATCTGCTTTTTGCTCAGCAACATAGCAGTGCTATTTTTAGCTCCTGAACACGCCACTGAAGATTTGCCCACATTTAAACCCATCAACTATTCCTTCAGCCATTCCCTTAATGTGTTTAAATATCACAGAGAATAATCTATACCACTTAAAGTACTGATGTTATTTAAGATTTTGCTTTCATCAGCAAAATTTGTCAGAAAGATTGTTAGGATGAGCTGACACCTCTTTCTTGACTTAATCCAGAAGTGATGGTCTTAGAGCTACATTGATTAGGAGTTAACAAGAGATGGCTGATGTAAATTAAAGAATGAATAATGAGTTCTGCCATGAGAAGCAAACACTTCTGAAATTTATGATCACCACAGTAGCAAGCTGGAACTTTTAGTCCTGTCTAGCTTAATTACAATCCAATTACATTACATATCCACTGCACACAAAAAAACCACCTTTCTGATGGTGCCAGAACAAACTTGTCTAAGAGAAAGAGTGCATAATCACCTAAGAAAGTTAAAAAACTTTCTGTTTCCGGAGTTTTTGTAAAACTACCCTTTATTTTTTTCAACATGAAGAAAAGAAAAAAAAAAGAAGGGAAGGGANGAAAAGAAAAAGAAAAGAAAAATCTTTTTCAATCATTACATATGCTCAGAAAATCCATACTGGCTGGACTCCTTGAAGGAGGTTCAGCAGGTCAACTCCTAGTTTAAGAATACCTACAAGCTGTCAATAATTGGAGCAGTGATAACTGAGGAGGTTTTGAGCATAACAGTGAGGTCTCAGAGAACCTGAGGTGCCTGCAGAGCGGCAGTATCAATAGAGAGGGGCCCTTAAAGCAGAGCTACAACTCAGCAGTGATTTTCAAGATTACAGGCTTGATCTCACAACACATTGCTCAAATCTCAATTTAGGTACCTATGTGTTTTTCTGAGTCAGCCCTTAACGAAAGCAAAGCGGCTGTAACTGAAACATATCTGGCATTTGCATATGAAATATTTTTTTCCTTTGTCAAATGCCATTAAATCATTTGCCACCTTCACCCTCCCAGCCAGATTTATCTTCACCACAGTTCAAAAGATTACCCAATGTACTTCTGCTGTATTAACAACTTTACATGAATAAAGACAAATCAGTTTTCCAGCAGGCAAGTCAAATTACTGAACATTCCCATGCAACTGGCACAGAGTTGGATTCAGTGCTGGGTATTTCAAATTGATTAGCAGACTCTTAATGGCTGTTTAGTTATGAACAACACACTCATTGATTTAAAAAGCAGCTTGAATTTTGAAGGCTGCATGCATGAAAACAAATACAATATGCTATGATGCAGAAATGCAGGGCAATTAATGATGTGACCTAATAGAGTAAAATCTGCCTTGAAATAGCCAAACACATAAGCGCTACTAAATCAGGGCCTTTATTTTCCTGCCTTTGTCCTTCCAATGTTTAGTTTCACAGTAAATGAAAGGGGCTATTTGAAGTGAGGGAGAGGAGAAGATAGGTCTGTGACCTCTAGATAGACCATGGAGATCAAAGGCAGTCTCCATATGTGTTAGATACTATCTTTTTGAGGCAAGTGGGCATGATGTTTTGTGATGCAGCAGTGTGGAAACACACAAATAATCTGGTTAGTGACCGCTGAGAGAAGAATGATTGACATTGTGCTGAAGAAATAGCAGTAAAAGCATGAAGAAGAGATTTAGTTTTAGTTTACAGAAGGGTCCTTCAAAATTTGATAGCACTCAAATGCTGGCTTCACAGAAAATTTCTCAGCTTACATAAATATTTTGACTTACTTGTAAAAAAAAGAATTGGTTGCTAAAACCATCATTTGAAAGTCAATATCCTCTATAAATTTGTTAGATTAACATATCCATGGAACTATTGTTTCAACACGTATATCCTTCTGTGGGTTCATATTTTTCCTTTAAATACATGCATGACTTGGGATGTCTCCATTCCTTCAGTGCAGTTTACTCATTCCAATACAGAAGGAACATTTCTAGCAGGAAATTATGTAACCACTGTGAAAAAATGTAATTTTGTGGTTGAAACTGAGGATTGACACTCTGCTCTGTTATTGTAAACACAGCAAAGCATTTTATCAGGAATGTCACATTAGGCACATGTGTCCCACTGCATATTGAGATAAGTACGATAAAGATTTTACTTGGACAAGGCTCCAGGTCAAGCAAGTGCCCAACACATTGAAGCTGTCTCGCTTGAGTTTTCCTCCCTGTGTAGGGGTGGATAGTAGCACTGTTCTCTCAGAAGGACCACAAAAATCTTTAAGTGTAAATCTCTAAGTCCAGAATGAAAGAAGTAAAAGTGAAAAGGATTACTGTTCAAGCTAACACATGCAACCTGCCTGTAACTTGTGGCTCAGATGTGGTAGAATATTCTGTTCAACTAAATGCCAGCATTTCCCCAGGAAGCCATGCTGGGGGAAAAAAGAAAAAAGAAAAGGAAAAAAAAAAAAAAACTCTTCTTTTTTTGTTTCTGATTGCAAAGTATGTTAATAGGAGAGTGTTGTTAAATAGCTGAATATCGTCAAAGTCAGCTTAAGAAGCTTTAATGCCCCTCTGTCTTCACAATGTCAGTCACCAGCCTGCTCTTTTGAAACTCCCTCTTTCAAGAGCAAACGTAACCAAAGGTGAATATGATTACAGACCTAATGTTGAACTTGACCTTTAAATAACTTTTGCTTTCCCTGCTTCCCTTTCCAATTTATTATTCACTTGGCAAAGCTGGAAAATACATTCAGACCCTTTATTATTGCACTCTTTTAATATGCCTTTTCCTGGTGCTATTCTCAACTTGTATTTTTATCTTCAAGTTATTTTCTTTAAAATATATGTATATTGTAACTCACTTCTGAACAGCAGACACATTTAGTTGATTATTTAGGTTTTTATATTCCTGGGTATAGTCAGGCTGCCCAAGCACCTGCAAATTCTTTTGTTGCAATCACAGAGGATTCTGAGGTATATTTTAACAATACATTGCAATAGCTGGAATACATATTTCTTTTTAGTATTTGTGAAAATGAACATTGAGGCCCCCTTGGTAGCTTACAGTGAGGTGGAAAATACAGAACTCAGAAACCATGACTTATGTGGAATGCAACACACATTCTTTAGTAAACCCAAATATAACTGACTATGGTTTGTAATCTTCTACATGGAGGGTTGTCCAATGCTTTGTTGTTTTTGATGACATAAGCTTTGAGAAATGGTGATGTATGACACGTCTACAGAATATAGTTGGCTATACATCAAACCTTTCTGTACCTGTTATGCATTTTGACCCAGATCGGAATCATCTGCAAGCTGAAATCCCATGCTTGTACAGACCTGCCTAACCCATGGCAAGGATGTGTGTTCACTCTTTAAAGACTTTCTGAATGGAAAGTAATAGAATGATATACATGGAAACTCAAGCTGTAGACAGATGCTAACTTGCAGAAGAGCAGTAGTGCTTTAAAAGGTTACTGCCACTTATTGGTTCCTTATAATCCTCCACCTGAGATGAAGTACATGTCCCTGTGACAGCTCTTCATCTATGTCAGCACAGCATAGAAAAGATTAGGTTAATTCACTGAGGAAAGAGATTTGAGCTGATTGATACTAGCACTGAAACAGAGGCAGACAACAGTCTCTACTTTGTCTTTCCTAGAAACATGTTAATTAACAGCTACAGGATGCAAAGGGATGATCTGACACATCTTTAGAACTGAAATTCTGACTCCTCAAGTTTGGGTACCCTTGGACTGCTGGTATTCCTTGAGGGACCAGAGGTGTCCTCTGGGAGATTTTCAAATAAATGTATGAAGAGACATTAGAAAGTCAGGCAATGGTATCAGTCCGAAGTTTGAACAGCAGTGAAAATGAAACAATAGTTACGACTCTGACTTGAAACTACCAGACAGAAAGAAAGGAAAGAAGAATTGCTACATCCTCTAGCACCAAGCATTGTAGCTAATGCATGGGAAATCATCGTTCTGCCAGATGTTTGCTAGAGGCATGGATATTTCTAATATTGCTTAACAGCATTATCTCCAGCTGATTAATGAGATGCATCAATGAATTCCCAAGGGAAGGAACTCAATCTGCTCTTAGCAATAACAAGGATGATTTTCACAATGTAGGAATGTTAGAGCTGAAAAAAGTGGAATAAATTGTGCTCCCCACAGTGAGATAATACTTATTTTCTTTCTATAAAATATACACACTTCAGCATTACTGTTCATTCTGCACAGTATCTTTCTCAAGGATGGATAGAAAACCAAACTGTTTAATTAGATATCATAAAAAGACTATTTTCTGTGAAAATATTTACTCTCTATCCTTTCAAACACTTTACATGCAGCAATAAATAGTTCATATAGCAACAGCGTGTGAACAGACACATCAGTTGGTCTTGTGGAGAAACTGACTCTGAAAAGTTAAGCAGTCCCTAGCTTTCTTATTTCAGCAGAAAAAAAAGTCCTGCTGATTTCTATAGTGGGAGCTTGATGTTTGATATTCAGTAATAGAGCTGGTTTTGTATTTAGCAATAAAACTAGTGTACAGCGTATTAGTAATGTAGCCAATAACCAGTTTGCAGAGAACATCCTCCTAGTATATGCCAAAATAACACCTCCTTACAATTTGACAGAATGACAGCCATGCTCCAAAGCTTATTTAAAATATCTTCATTAAAACACATTTAGGTATCCTTTTTGCTGCTGCTTACTGAGGACAAACTCTGTTCTGCTGATATAAATCCAAAGTAAATATCCTGAAACCAGTGGATTATTTCATATCCATGATTACATAAGTGGGAATATTGTCTGGGCTCTAGTGTCTGTGATTGGCAACCCTACCCACGGTATGGGTGTTAGAACTAGATGGTATTAAAGAGTTTTATGTTTTACAATCTGACATAAACCTTGTATTAAAATTTGAAGGAAAATAAGTATGCAGATAAATGAAAGAAATAGCGAATACCTCAGATTTCCACCCTGCTATCTGAAAGACTGCTTAATAATTTGGTGTGCTCATCCCTCTAATGATATTGTCTATATTTTGATCTTTCATTTACCACTTCTGCACTCATAGAAGGCTGTTCAAACAGTGAACATGTTATGACCGTTCTCAGAGTCAAACTGCTACCTGAAATGGTGTTCTTTGCCCTCAAACAACCCAGGTTTGGAGGTCCTCTGATGACCTAGGTTTGGTGGCCTTCTAGTCCCTGCAGTGAAGAGGGAATTAGAAGCTGTTTTCAGCCTTTGAAGGTAGAGAATCTCAGAGTCAGCAGTCCCTGTATTCCCATCCTACAGTTAATAACACTGGTAAGCGTGACACACCTTTGTTCTGTAGCACTCTGGAAATTAAAATAGCCAAATAATTATAATACTAACTATATAAACAAGTGAATTTATGCAAAGAATTAAAAATATGACAACAAATTCCTGATTATAATCCTTATGGCTGTAACACTCTTCCCCTCCTCCACTCTGCTTCACTTACCTCATGTCTCTATTTTTTAATGCTCTGGTCACCCTGGATGCCCAGGGCATCAAAATATGAAAAGTGAGAAATCTGTTCTAGCCACAACAAACTTGCTTGTAAATAGCTTCTCTCTCCCAGTCTTCTTACACAGATGCTCTCCTATGAAAACACTGCAGTGTGGCAAAGCTACATTCTTAGACAAGCCTTAATTAACAGAGAATTAGGCATGTCCTTTCCCAAAGCCAGGAATGCAGCACCATGGGCCTGCTGCACAAAATAGCCACATAACTTAATGAGCCATTGGCACTTTAATTTTATAACACACTTCCCCAATTAAGCTCTCTAGACCCCAGACTTAAACAGCTGTCCACAGCTGTTGCAAAGTGATTTATTACTGTCAGGTTTCACAGCCAAAACATTCAAAGGTGCAAGTTTTCAATATCACCCAGCACATAAACATTTGTCTGTTTTCATAAACATTAATGTTGTGTCAATTTTTATAGCTTTCCAGAGCTTATTCTGTAATATGCAAATTCATGTTAAGCCTGTGTTCTCTTGATGAACACTCGCTGGACTGAGCTGGGAATACGGAAAGCCGTACACTTTGTGACAGAAGTTTTCTTCCTTTGAAAAATGTAAAAGTGAATAGAAATAGGCATGTCTGAAAAGCAAACATTTAGACTCCAAACATATGCAAATGAATTAATGTTTTACAGCATGCTCTGTTGACCTTTCCTTATAAAGGGAATCTTCTAGCTGTGTGAATCTGTTATAAAACAAATAGTAGAGCCTTGTGAAGAGCAAACTTAATAAATCACAGAATCATGGAATCATAGAAGGAAGGGACCTTTGAGGTCATCTGGTTCCAGCCCCCTGCTTTAGGCAGGGACACTTCCCCTCAAGACCAGGTTGCTCAAAGCCTGATCCAGTCTGGCCTTGAGTTCTTTCAGGGAGGGGGCATCCACAACCTCACTAGCAATCTCTTCCAGTGTCCCACCACCCTCAGAGTAAATGATTTCTTCCTAATATCATGACTAAATCTACTTTCTTCCATTTTAAAACCTTTTCCACTTGTCCTGTCACTACATGCCTTTATAAAAAGTCCCTCCCCAGTTTTCCTGTAGGACTCCTTCAGACACTGGAAGGCTGCTAGAAGGTCCCCATAGAGCCTTCTCTTCCGAAGTCTGAAAAGCCCCAACTCTCTCAGCCTGTCCCCACAGGGGAGATGCTCCATCTCTCTGATCATCTTTGTGGCTCTCCTCCGGACCCACTCAAACAACTTCATGTCCTTGTGTTACAGAATCACAGAATTGTAGGGGTTGGAAGAAACCTCTCGTGATCACCTTGAACATCTCCAGAGAAGGAGACTCCACAACCTCCCTGGGCAGTCTGTTCCAGTGCTCCGTCACCTGTACTGTGTAGAAATTCCTTCACATATTGGTACAGAACATCTTATGCTCCAGTTTATGTCTGTTCCCTCTTGTTCTGTCCCTACAGGCCGCTGAAAAGAGGTTGACCTCCTTTTGACTCCCACACTTAAGACATTTATAAACATTAATATGACCACCTCTGAGCCTTTTTTTCTCAAGGCTGAACAGACCCAGGTCCCCCAGCCTTTCCTCAACCTGCTGGTCACAGTTCCCTTGATGCAACCCAGAATACGGTTGGTTTTCTGGGCTGCAAGTGCACACTGCCAGCTCATGCTGAATCTTTCATTAACTGACACTTCCAAATCCTTCTCCTCAGAGCTCCTGTCAAGACATTCTCCACCCATCTTGTATCTGTGCTTGGGATCTAAGAATGACTACATTCAAGATTCACAGCCAAGGCATTCAAAGTGGCAGACTTTATGTAGGTTACTAAATGTTCAATTCATCCAGTTTGATACTGTTTTAATAAATAGAAATATTGTAAGTATTAACTTCACATCTTTTTCATACCAATCCTCCTTTTTCAACTTTAAGTACAGTATACTTTATTTGGTCTTCTATGCTTTCAGGTGAAGTAGGAGTACCTTAGGTTAGAGCAGGAGATAAGGAAGAGGCTATTTAATCTGTCTGAGATTAAGACAGACAGAAAATAGTCTGCTGTGTCTTTTAGCAAGATTTTTGCAGTGAGTATTAATTTTTCTTTAGCTTGACTTACTCCTGATACCGACAACAATTCATTGATTGATACTATGACGAGAAGTCATATTGTCTTACAGTATTTTGGGTATAGTTTTCTTTAAATGAATTTTCTCATGTTTTCAAATGCAGTCAAGAATTATGGTTTTATGAGTTCAAGAATGGATCATTTGATACATCTATAAGCGCAAAGCATTGGGCATTTTGCTTAAAGCGACTCTCAGTTCTACTTCAAATTGAAGACTGAGCAACATAAATTTCTCCCTTCATTTGCTTTTGCTTATAGACTCTTCTTAGCTAATTCACAGGGCTTTGGGAATAATTTACTAATTAAAACTAAATGCAGAACTATAGAGTGCAGCTTTCAATCAACACCAACTGCTATATGCACAAGGCTGATTTTCTAGTATAAAAAGTGTCTTAATGCAAAAATTAGAACACATCAGGAAAAATGACAAGAAAGAAATTTTTAATCTTAAAGGTACTTAAATAAAAAATAAATTACTTCAGGACATAGTAAAAATGAGAAGTATCATTTGTTCAATAAGTAGATGGAGCTAATGTATGTAACAGAAGTCTGCCAACAGCTACTGAACATAATGATACAGCTCCAGCTTCCAGATCAGGAAGTCCCCAAGCAGTAAACTGCCAGAAGCCATAGGAGAGGGAGTGATATGATATAAAACTCCATACCTATGCCATTCCTAAGCATTCATCTCCTGACATTTTCCAGGAACCTAGAGGATTCAGTAGCTATAGACACTAGTAAATTTAACATACCTTTAGTATGACCCAGTATAGATACTAAGTTCTCACAAAGCATCCAGTAAAGTACAGGTTCTTAGAACATTAAAATCTCAGCAACATATGAGGGCTGTTCTGAAAGTAATCACAGAACAATTTATTATGTTGGCCCAGATATCAGAGGTGGATGTTGGGGGCATGGCAGTAGAGGTTAAACTTTCTCACCAATATTCCATTACATGTTGTTACCATGTGACATATGGCAGCAGAGGGGTGGTATGACAAAATGGTGTCTGACATGGAAGTGTGTATGAGCAAAGGTGTGTCACTGAATTCCTTCATGTGTCAAAAATGGCACCCACTGACATTCACTGATGCTTGCTGAAGATTTACAGAACTGACCTGTGGATGTGAGCACAGTGAGGCAGTGGGTGGTGTGTTTCAGCTGTGGTGACAGTGGGTCATCTCCACTGGTGCAGAGTTTTACAAGCACAGCATGTAGACTCCTGTTCATTGCTTTTGAAAATGCACAGCTAGTGGTGGTGACTGTACTGAAAAATAGTATTCTGTGGCTAAGAATTTTCTCTATCAATTGTTGATATTTTACTTCGTGTATCTGTTGTAGTTTTTATAGAAATAAATAGGAAGCATTACTTTTGGACCAATATATGTTGATCTTTAAGGTTTTGGGTGTGTTTATTTCCCCATTTCTTAAGGAGTGTTTTACACAACAAGGTAATTGCCAGCACAGCTATACCTCATAACTATATGACTTCCTACACAGTCGGAAAACTCATCCACAAGGAGAGAAGAATTCTTTCCAAGGATACAAGACAAAGTCCTGTTCTCATCTCATTCCCATTCCCTCCAAGTTGCCACCAGCAACATCAGATAAACACAGTCTTGTGAAGATTGAAATAAAATAATACCAAAACCACAGTGTGCTCACAGTTCTCTTTCTGGAAAAAAGTTGAAAAAGCAAAGCAAACCTAACAGACATCGCTCAAGAAACACAGCAGACTGCTGGGAATCACTTCACTTGCTGCTGTAATGACCTGAATAGAGTTAAATGTGTCATGATCGTGGTTCTGCTCCTAGTAGACAAAAGAAAATGGTTTGAGTAAGGCTTGCTGTCCTTATTCCAGGAGAGTTAGTACCCACGGCAACTCAGAGTGCAGCAACCCAGGAGAGTGTCCAAAGAAGGGCAACAAAACTGGTGAGGTAAGGAAGCAATGTTCTCAATTATTTGTTTTGCAAGAAGATTTCAATAGGAAACACAGGGAACTTTTAATAGCAGAAGGATCATAATCTTACATGTTCACAAGTGTTCTAGTAGTAGGAGCAGACAGAGAGCTGTGTTCTACTAAAATGGCTATGGTTTTAAATATACGTTGGTATAAACCAAAATGTGTCAGTGAGGGTCTGGCTCTGTTGAAATTGGTGCCTTTTCAGTATGCTTCACTGCAAAGTTACAATGAAGTGTGTGGAACTTGGTAGACCAAACTAAAATAAATCTGCTATGTTTTATCACAGTTTTAAAAACACTCTTTTCAACAAAATTTTGCTCTGCTGTAGAGTTAAAAGCTATCATAGCAACATTTTGTCATACATACTTCCTTGCATGTAAAATTTAACAATCCACTGGGAATAGATGAATAATATCAAAATTTAATTTTCAATTCCAGCCTGTGTTTTATGAGATGTTATCCTTTCTCTTCTGTAGTCAGCTGGCACCTCTGAATGACATTTTCCCACTGAGCTATTTTTAGCTGAAGCAAAATCAATGTTAGTTTGAAAGACTGGGAAAGGAAAAAAAGAGTTCAGCATTTTCAGCTAGCAGATGTTGGAGAGATAGAGGGGAAAGTTTCTTGCTAACCAAGTGTTTCTCAAGGATAAACAATGATTTAACAACTTGATCTAAAGCACATTCTGTAGAAGAATTTACAGTATCTTTAATACACCTATTTAAGTTACACACAGCTGAGGTGAAGTACTCTGGGGCCAAGAGCCATTTCAGAATATCCTGAACAGGAGGAAGCCCACAGCAGTGCTGCCTTTGAAGCCACCTACTGCCTCAGCCTGCTCCTTCTTGGAGAGAGGAACTGAAGGCCCTCAGTGGTGACTGAGTGGATGAAAGAATGAGGCAGGTGTGTGCCTGACAGCTCCGTAGCATCTGAGCCATTATATTCTCAGTAGCCTGAAATGATGTTTTCTTCTGGAGTAGCTGCTACAGATTTAATTCCTTGTGTATTTTTTTTCTCTCAGAAAGAAGAGCATGATAGAATTCAGTCACTTCTGTTCATTTCCAAACAGTATCGAAAATCCTTCATACAGGAGTCAAGGACCAAAGTGAAGGGGTTTTGCACACAACTTTATACCTTTCTAGTCAGCATCTAATTAAAAAATCTTCCTCTTTGAACTTCTCACGTAGTCACTCACAGAAAGGAAGCAGCGAAAGATGTTTACCTCCCAGTCCCTTGGGAAGCTCATTCTGGAGCTGGAGCCCCAGCTTCTGCACAGCTCATCTCACACCACACAGCCCATCTGTACATGAGAGCTGCATCCTTCCCCACACCAGAACACCCCCAACCCAGTAGCAAGACACAGGCATTGTGAGGCTGCCCAGTTCCAGGAGGGTCCGATGTCTATATGCGGTGATACACTGCTACAACACACCACTGAGCTCTGCCTGCAAGTTCTTTGTGCTATATGCCCTTATCCCCCAGCTATTCTCTAGAGGATTTCTATTTTAAGCTTGTGGATGATGTTCCAAAGCCTTAAATAAATAGGTACTTTGATGAAGTACTTTCATATAATTAATTCCATATCATTTTCATCAATATAAAAATGTGCCATGCTTTACTTGCGATATTGCAGTTGTTTGCACACTTGTGAGGTAGTAAGGAAAGGAATATTGCAGTAGTCAGATGCTGTTAGGTAATATGGTATTCATCTAAATAAGAAATTCATTTACTAACTGTTCTGTGCACTGAGTCTGGTCTAGACTTAATCTGATGCAAAGGGAAAAAAAAAATGAAAAAGAGCTCATGTGAGCTGCCCCAGACTTAGGACTGGCATATCAAATCCTTGTGAGATTTAATAAAAAGCTTCTACATTTGCCATAGAATTAATGAAAATTTAACTATCTTTGATCAAATTAAACCTTTCAATTTGTGAAGTATCATAACATGCGAGACATCCTCCTTTGTTTGCAGAGAGGTGCGTAGAAACGTGTGTGTAAATTCATGCATGTGAGCACATCAGGGCTGGATTTCTCTGCGTAAATACTCACTTGTGTGAACATTTGCGGTATCTGAGCTTTTCCTTGTAGATTTTGGCTCTTCGTGAAAATCCATAAACTGGGGTTCCAATAACGCAAACACTTGCATATCTGAGTTAACACTGTGCATATGAATAATCTAATTGAACTCACATGCACAAAATTATTCACATATGTTTGCAGGATCGTGGCCAAAAGAATATTGATTACCATGACATATATTTATTCATTTCACTTCATTTAAGATGAGGCTGAGCCACAAAGTGCTGGCCTAATGCTGCTTCTCCTCAAAGTGCGGGGGTGTTCTGAACAAGATCTTGGTTCCAGGCCATTTCTAGCTCAATTAGCATGTTATAAATTTTATTTGTTTGTCTATTCTTATTTCATTCATCAGAATAAAATGTATGACTCCAACCACAGAACAATACCTGGATTATCCATCTCATCTCTCCGCAGTTAAAGAAAACATGAATGCACATACCCCAGCATAATAGGAAGCTCAATTTAGTAACTTTCTACCTTAATGTAATGACCCTTTTCCTCTGAGAACTGATTTTGACTCCAACCCAAACTAAGGCAGAGGAAACTCATTTTGACTGTAATGGCTACAAGTATAATGAGATTAGGCTGACAGAATCCTGTTCTCTCCTCGCAGCCGAGAGGTATTCAGTTCAAAACCTCCTTCACTGCTTAGAGGAGGAAGGTGCTAACATCACTTACCAGCTTACCTGAAACACAGTTCTACTTTTCTCTGCCAGAATGAATTTCATGGTGAAAAATACCATACAAAACATAATATCTAGTGCTAAAACTCATGATAAAGTTGTCTCCTTATGCAGTGAACTCTGTTAAGCTCTCTAATTTTAAATCGCAGTGTTCGGTGACATAGGATATGAAATTGTGGCAATAATCTCTCATTTTGTAGCGTTAATATACATTTAACTTACTAATTAATTTGGTAACTTCTACTTAACTCCAGTTAGCATGTGAAAAAGATCAAGGGGAAGGGACTTTTATTTTATGGTTAGAAAGAGCACCAACCAGAATATGAGTTTGAAACTTTAAGCTCCTACAAGTTATTTGTAGAAACGGAGTTCTGCAGACACTGATGTAGTGCAGCAGCCATGCACTGTGCTGACATGTACAGCAAAACTCCACATTTTCATCCTTTTATTCCAAAGAGCAATATATTTTGAGACAAAAAAAGGGTTGATTTTGATAATTTAATGCTACATCTTATCTCTGGATTCACACTCTCCAGCACTGATGACTGAGCCATGCTGTGAGAAAGGCTGCTGAGATTCCTCCACTTCAAAAAATGGGCCTCATCTTCCAAACTCAACAATTAGAAATCATGGTGCCTTTTCTGCTGGACTGAGTAGCTGTCTGCAGGATAAAGCTATGTCATGCCAATATTTGTAAGTTGTTGCAAAGACCTGTGATCCAGCACAGCGCAACGGTCAGTGCGTTGTCATTTTGGGGACCACTGGAACAGACATTTTGTGTTCAGCACCTGCTGGTTTACCACAGTGCCACCACTTCCCTTTTAGTATTTAACCAGCAATTTTTTTGGTGGTTCTACATTGTTTAACAAGAGATCAGCAGAAAATCAAGACAATTTATACATGAAAACTGCTTTGCTATTTTGGTGAAGAGCAGAACAATGCTAAGATCTTAAAACAATAACTGCATATTTTTGGAAGCAAAAAAATGCAACAAGCTCCCATAATTTCTTCCAGGAAGAAAGAAGCACAGTGCTTGTTTAATCAGTCAGTTCCTGTGTGACAGAAACAGGAGTGCTGCTCTGCATCGAAATTCTCTGAGCACTAAATCCACCGGACTTAGAGCTTATTATTCACAGGTTCAGATTTAACATGTCATGAATCTCCTTATACTTCCTAACATTCTTGTTTCTGATCTCCTGTGATCAGCGCTGTTTATTAACATGGCCTGTGGTGCACCACAGTCACCATTACAAACCTGCTGTTAAATCAATCACTGGGTGGCACCCAAGAGCCAGCTAAGGGGCATATTGAATTGCAGACACTCTCTAATGCACATATTTTAACAATTTCCTCCGTCTTCAGTGAAATTATGCTAATATTTTAGTTGAGTTTCCTTAAGTCTGGAACTCAAATTAAGTCTGTCTGTTTCGTTTTTATGATAGTGTTTGAAATCACTTGCAGACAAGGGGTTGTTGGACCATGAGATTTATAGTGGCAATGCCACAAAGGTGAAACACATCCTGAGGAAGAGGAAAGCAATCTGTATAGCCAGTGTTTTCACTGCAGTAAAGTTTATAGCAGTATTAAGGGAATAGTTACAAATCAGTTTGATGGTGTTGATTTCATTGAGAATAAGTATATTTACACTTGCAAGCTTTCTCTTAATAATTTTCAGTATGTTTTACACAATGGGGTTAGTGAAGGTTGAATCTGAGCATATTTCGGGAGTGACAAAATCTGTTTTTCTTTTTCCCACCCATCCTTCTACTTTGCTTCTCAAAATGGTTTTATAACAGCTCCTAAGGGGCTGAGTTAAGGTTCAGCTATTTTATTGAGTCTTGCTGATGTTTCTGAAGATGCTGCAGGATCTTTTATGTTCATGTGCTTTTGGCTATGATGTAAACATGTGGGAAGTAAAATGCCTAAAGTGTATGAGTATCAAAAGCCATCCACTTCCTCTACTGGCTCCATACCACCAACTAATTACCTGGAGAGACTGAGGTTGGAGTATATCATTTTCCAATATAAAGCTTTAGAAACCACGGAAGTTAAAATAGTTTATCTTCCTGATAGCAATTGAACCGTTCACACCTCACTGTGCCTTTATAGTATGGGAACTTCTTTCCACCTGCAGAATATCCCAAAATTAAACAAGTTAAAAAGTTAAATATGTAACAGATAGGCCAGTGTACCTGGGAATAAGTATATAAAGTAAGGACAATAAACCGGCTGTCTTCTTTAAACAATATTCCAGCTCAGAGATTCCACTTTATGAAAGGCACTTGGAAAACCCTTTCCAGAGGGAATGGAAGGCTAACAGCAACAAAACCAGAACCATCAAGTAAGAGATGAAAAAACAGATGCTTTGAGGGCCTTTAATGGCTGTTCCTTCCCATCAACGGCAAGAAAAAGTTGTATAACAGTGAGTGATTCCAGCACAAAGGGCCACCTAATGAATATCCATGGTGGGGGTCAGGATGCTGGGCAGCAAGGAGGGTCTCTGTACCATTTCAAAGGTATATTACCTAAAAGAGCATCAAAGAATGGGAGCTTGTGTACCCTGAACCCTGATGAACACAGGCCCATTCTCTCCCTCATTCTTCCCTCTTCAAACCTGTTCAGAACTAATCTGCATCCAAGCATCTCACACCGAAAACCCTTCAGAAAATCTGCTAAATACTGTCACATAGTCCCAGCACATCACATTCTAAGCCTGCCCCCACCACAGCCCTGAAAAGCACAGATACTATGCTCAGCGATTCCCAGCAATCTGCTTGCTCCCATTGGCTTTCCTCTTCGCTTTTCCTTCTGCTTCCTTCAAATACTCAAGATTTCTGCATCTTTTCCTTTTTTAACTACAACAGGCTTCCAATTAATACTTGCCTTCAGGATGGCGTACCCTCTACTGCGTGCAGCAAGGCAGGGTCATAGACCTCACTTCCTTCCTTAAACTAAGTACAATTGCAAGGGCCACACAAAGAGGATGGTCTTTTTTTCCTCCCTGCCTTTGTTCATCCCCTTTTGTGGGGACTCCTGTGATCCAGTCCATGTAGTAAGGAGAGCCCTGGCTATACAGCTGAAATTATGACAGAATTATAGTAATGAGAGTTCTGCTTTAAGATATAGGCATTGCGTGCCTACCTTCTGTCCCCAGACAGTCCATTGAAAAAGTTAGCATCCCTGTTCATATGCATACACTCTTCTGATTGTATGAAACAGAACATCAAAAGCCTGAGAAATGTGAACTCCATAGAGACAAAAATATCAAGATATTTCATATAATAAAATTATTGTCCTATATAACGCTTAAGATTCTTTATTTTAGGGAGTAGAAAAATGAACTTATTTTGACCCTTACAATATTTTAAGCAAATTGTTCAAATTATTTTCTTTGTAACGAAAACATTTTTTGCTTTTATACAGAGTAATGAATAGCTATGGTGGCCACTTTTTTCTCCTCTCACTTTAAAGAACAATAGGCTTATTCAAGAAATGTGTTTTTGTTCTTTTTGTAATGTACTTCTTCTAGTTTCCAGTTTCCTCAATATGATGTTTATTCATTCCTTGGAGAAGGAAATAAACACAAATCATTTATAGTACCCCAAGATTTGGGGCATTGTTTTCCACAGAGAGTTTTGTTGATTTATTTATTTATTTTTATAGCAGTGCAATCACAGGAAGAGCTCTTCTGAATACAATGATATTATACTATCTCAGTTCCTACAAAAATAATTCGTAACAGTGTTAAATACAACGTAAATTTCTACAGTTGCCATGTCATTATGCATTGCATATCTGAGGATGGCTTTTTCTTGGCAAATCTGGACTAAAACATGAGAAACTCATGATAGTTGATTTCTGAATAATAGGCTTCTAACTGCAAGGATATTAATGTAAACCTGCATGCATACTTGAAGAAAAGCAGCTTTGCTCTTACCCCTTTCGAACTCTGTATGACTCAATTTGGGTTTATTTCTCATTTATGCTTCCTTGAACAAGTCCAGAGCTGATGCAAGTTAGTGACATCAGAAGTGGATTATTGTATGGATGCTATTATATTGTATTAGCTCTCCATTTTGTTTATGTTGTATATGCAGGTGTGGTTTTGTTGGTGTACAGATCATCTGTTCCCTTTCATTCTAATTGTGAATGCACCCACTTTCGCATATTGTTCCCACATAAACACCAAATAGCACCACTACTCTAATTGAGATTCCTTTTAGGTAGTCCACATAGCTCTGCAAAATATCCTCTAATATTCTTTTCATATTGGCATCCTGAATACAATTCCTTTTAGAACAATTTTTTCTCTCTGCAAAACTATGGTCTGGGATTAATCTGGCAGATTATATAGTCTTGGAAGCCATTCAACTCTAGAGGTTGAGAGAGATGAGAACCTATCATCCTTCAAACACTTAACCAGGGCACAAAATAGCACCAAATATTCTTGGTATTATAAATTCTCAAGCAACAATGCTGTACTTTCTCATATTTGGTCTTCATAGGTAGGAATTAAATACAAAAACATTTTTTCTACATCATCAACTTCAAATCCAAATATAGACAGAGTTCAAGAGTCTGTACCACCAGATCACAAACAAATATATCCCTTCATTCAGTGGTCACCTGTGGATGAAAAACTGGCTTTTTTCCCCTCAGAACACACACTTTTAATTTGAGAATGAGTGGTGAAAAAACTTTAAATGACATAAAAGGGTGGCAAAGATTCTTTTATTATTTTAGTTAAGTTTTCATTAGTCATGGGCCAAAAGTTACCATTGATTCTGAGTCCAGATTCTTTATTGGAAGCACTGTTTTGATAACTTAAGGAGTTAGAAATGAAAAGAATAAAATGCAAGTATTATACAGTAGCTTGGCTTTGAAGCTGTACAAATACTCCTTCTGTAGTTCTGATGATTTTGCTTTGGACAGGTCTCCCTTTCTCCCTTTGCTCAATGTAGAGGAGCCCCAGCAATGAGGTCATCTCAGCATCAAGTTGGACCATGTTGTGGCTGAAAAACATGGCTGTGGTTCAGTGCAAAGTAGAAAACCTGAACCGAGAGGACCCTTCCTTTGACACAACAGCTGTTTCTTACATATTACTTCAGATCCAGTCAGAACTGGGAAACTGAGAGGTTGTACCTTATCATGGCAACTAAGTCTTAATGACATACTCAAATTCCTATCTGAAAACTATTTTGTATTTTCAACTGTCACTTCTCTCCATCAATATTCAAGTCATTCCTTCCACAAAAAAGGAAAACTTGACCCTCCCTACAGTCTACTTCTCTCATTTGTCTCACAGATCAGATGTCCTACAGTTTCAGCAGATGTCCCAGAGACCAAAACAAATTGCAACCATATCCATAGTCCCTGCTGCCTTTTCACCACTTTTAGCAGAACTCACTGGTCTGCCTTGCTAATCATTTCTACTTTGATTCTGCATTAGATGTAGTATTAGTTTTGATCTTTTCCACATTTCTATAAGTAGGTAGCCATTCTTACCTCCTTTCAGCCCAATTGAAGAGCTTGGAAAAGGCAGAAGAGTATTTTCTCCCTGAGGGAGTATAAATCATAAATGTGCCACTCATCTCTGTGCTGAGATTTCACATATCATGTGTCTTGAGATCAAACTGAAGCTGTAGACTCTTTGCCATTTGCTAGCATGTACGCATGAAGCTCTAAGCTAGCTATGTGGAGAAGATCCAGAGCCACCTCAATAGTTCAAATACTAGACAGCAAAAATATTTATCTCCTTCTAAGGCAAAATATCAGGCCAGCAGTACGCACCTAGTAACAAATATCAGCATTCTTATAAGCACACAGTTCAGCTCACCTGTCCTGCTCAGATTTCTTACCTTGCAGTTACTCTTACCTCAGTACTGCTGTCCAAGCTGAACTGGTTTTAAAACTCTGCCCAGGCATGAGAATGCATTTTTTCTGATTTGCATCACCTGCATGTATGGTTTGCATCACCTGCAAGCTGTTGGTTCTTTTGTGTTGATTTGTTGTTGTTGGGCTTTTTTGTTGTTTTCTTTGTTCGTTTTTGCTTTCCTGAGATCTTAAAAGGCATCAGGTTGCCATGGGACTGTGAGTTCTTTGGGTTACAAGTTGTATTTCAATCACAGAGAGTAAGGGGGGTAGTCATAGCTGGTGTCTGTACCTGACTGATTTGATAACACAAATACTTTTTCATTTTATCAGCTAGTCAGATTTACTAAAGTTAAGAGAAATAGTGCAATGCCCTTTGATTGCTATAGCAGCTACTGCCCCATGACTGATGTTGTTGTGCTTTCTACTGGAGACTTTATCTCAAGCTTTTTGCTGGTATTCTGTAGGCTCTAGTAGTCTTTTCAACTTAGCCAAGTATCACAAAGAATCCTTCAAGCTATCTCTTTGGTTGCTTCAATTTTCTCTTCTTCAGTATGAACAAGCCACCCTTAGCACCAAAAGTTTTTTGAGATACTTTGGTGTGATAGTCTGTTTAGTTTATTTCTTTGACTGCAGCAGCTCCTTGATGGAATCTCAAACTTTTATTCTATGAATTAGATTAAAAATACTGGCCTTTGCTTTCAAGGGTGTGATACTCCATGGTACAGTCTACATATGCCTCTCATTCACCACTAAATTCAGTTACTGGGTGATATACAGTTGCAATCTTGAATACCAGAGTGGCTCCAGGAGGGGGTTGTATGGTAGGGTATCATTTACTTAGCGCTGTCTTGCCATTGGATTGTGAGCTCTTTGGAACACAGGCTGTATTTTAGGTGCAGGAGGGAAGGTGCAGTCAAAGTTGATGACTGTTCCTGACTGATTTGATAACACAAGTCATTTTTCATAACAACAGCTGCAATAGCAGCAAAGAATTACAGCTGTCTAATTCAGCTAACAGGTTAAAGACATGGAGCTTTCAGCAAGGCTTTTCCAGTTGTGGAATTTATCATTATTTATCACATCATGAGCCTCTTGCCTTTCTGGTCGCACAACAAGACCCTTTGATCTTCTGAGTTTTGGAAAGGCAGATATGTTGATAGGATGGCTTTATTCTCACATTGTTTGACGGAGTTTAGAAAATCAGCCTTATTCACAAATGTATATGTTAAAATTCTGAAACATTCATAAAGAGCTCAATGAATTGGTTAGTCATTTTGCACTTTAGAGAGAAACAGAAATGTTTGAAATGGAAATAAAGACATATTTTTTAAAAAAATGAATGCCATATGTGATGCCTCAAACATTTCATGAAAACACAAATAGAAATGTCAGGAAGTTTTAAAAGTGTACTGAAGAATAAACTTTAAGGAAGGAGTGTTTCTCTCTAGAAATGAATACTTTGCTCAGAGCAAAGTTATCATCTGCTCCATGAGTCTTCTGGGGACTCGCCATGCAACAAGCTCAGAAAAGCAACCATGACCAGTGAGCACACAGGCTGAGCAGATGGGTGAAATCTCCTCACAGAAGCATCTGTTGTTGTGAACAAGTGTATCTGTCATGATTTGTTTGGGCCTCTCAAATTTACAGGAAATCTATGGACACCAATATGAAAATGTATGCTGTGAATGAGCAGATTCTCATTGCTGAGGAAGAAGACTGGTGCCTGAGAGTGTTTCACATCAGTAAGTTGTGTTAACATTGCATTCATGCTCATTTTGGAAATGAAGAAGCAGACAGAAAAGTAACAATTAAAGCAACAACACGATGAAAAATATTATCCACTTTAGATCTACTTAAAGTTGTCACATTGAGTAAACATTGTGTAGAAAGAACAGCTAGGAAATGTAAATGGTTCTGTGGTAAATTTGTGTTAATCCAAACAGCTATTTCAAACGAGGTCAGAAGGGTTCGTTTTTGATGTAAGAGTGTCATCCAGACTTAACAGAAGGTACTATACACGTACTGGACCCTTCAAAGAAGAACAAAACATTGTTGGCAGGCAATTTAAACACTAGATTGTCAGTTAATCCTTATAACTGCATGCCAGATATTTATTGCAAACCAGGGATCACTCTAGTTAACATTGTTTATACCTTATTTGATATTGATGTTTTTAATATCCAAGTAGCACTTTAACAGTGACTGAAGAGTATAGGTAGTATTTATCAACATAAACTTCAGTGCTGCTGTGAACAGTGGGTGGTCAAACAAAAGTCTTGGTATGAATGTGCTTAAAACTAAACTGCAGCTAACAATGCCTAATAAACATGCAAAGTCAAGGTACTCACCCTTGCACTGGTCTAAATTTGGAACAGTTCCAACCAGGTTAAGTGCATGGCTCAAATTTACAACACTAGAAAGGGAAGCTGAATATGGTCCTGGTTTGATTGTAAGTGAAGGAAGAATCTGTTACATGTATTCCCTCTCCGACAAAGCATTCCCTAAAGATGCCTCCTAAGATCTTAAAGAATTAAAGTGTAAGCTGCCACTGTCACCTCCTCAGTGATATGAGCAGTGAGAATGACATTCTTAAGCAATGCAATGTGAAATGAAAAATGGAGAACCAGACAGAAGTGATTGCTGAGATGTGGCAGGGTAGAAGAACAGGAGCCAAAGTAATGTGCAGGAAGAAAGAAATGCACCATTTAGGTTTGGGTATGTGTGTTCATCCTCTGTCTCCAATAATCCCCATGCAGAGTGTGCTGCAATGATGTTAGGAGGCACAGGACATGGGGCTGCAGGAGATGCTAAGGAGCAGAAGAGCCATGGCCTAGGACTGGGTGCCGGAGTCTCCAGCCTTTGGACACCCAAGGAAGCACAGTAAGTGAAAAGTAATGGATTTTCATTCTTACAGCTCGTCAGTTTAGGGTAGCACACATACAAGGCTGTCCCCTGGATTTCTGCAAAGGGTTTCTCAATAAGGGCATCTGCAAACTGACTGCAACCACTTCTCGATCATCCTACAGTGTCCACCCATTGTCTTTATGTCTGAACTCCATTCCACTGGAATTCCCACAGGGAAAGAATGATCATGGCTGCATAGCTGTCTTTTCATGCTTTGTTAACAGATGTTTTATATTCTATAAATACCACCTCATACTCAGCCCCTTTTCTACAGTGCCACTAGTTTATTGGGAAATCTAAAGCCCCATCAGCCCTTCAACTCCCTTTTGACTCTGAATCCAAAGTAAATAGCATTGCATTCAGAAAGATTGTTTGAAGGATTAGGTTACTCAATTAGAGGGATTTATTCTACCTTACTAACTTCCTTGTAAACATTTTCATTTGGATTTTCAAGGACAGAAGTCAGTTCTCATAACAGGCACGGGCAATACTTCACATACCATCTGACATTTCTTTATGTAGCTTGCCTTAATCAAAATTGAAAGCTTCTCTTATCAGCTCTAGTGTTAGCATCAGCACTAATGTAGATCATCATGGAATGATGCCCAGACAACCTATATCTCTGTCAACACTTATATACGACTACTCAGACTCCACTCATTATATTCTCTACAGAGTTGGGAAGAGTAGGTGCTGCTACTAACCTGAGATAGAACAGCTAAGTATTGCTAGCCAGAGGGTAAGATACAAATATAGTCTGGAGAGCAGTGACGTGGGCATCACAAGATCACTTATTAAATTTCTTCTTGTGTGATGACCATCATGCCCTGGAAACCACAGTGTTCAAAGTTCAAGACCACTCTAACCTGAACGGTATTGGGTATTCAGAGTTCCCTGCATTAGCTAAGCTCTCTAATGGTGTTTGGAGGGCCTTCTTTATAGTTCTCAAAGATTTATAGATTTCAAGGTCGAAAGGAATCATTGTAGGGGGATCATCCAACTTCCTCCGTAACACGGGCTACAGCCCTCCTCTGAACTAATTAACTGCAGTGGAAGGCAGTAACAGAATCTCTGTTTGCAAGGTTAGGGCTCAATAAATAATAACATGTAATGCCTATGGTAGAAGATGAGGAGAGTCTCCTGGTTGTAGCAGCCGGCAATCCTGAGCTCAGATCCTCTCTCAGCTGCGGAAAACTTCCTGCATGCCCACAACAGCCTTTGTTTCTGTCTCTGCTGCATGTCTCTGCAGCTCTTCCATATATCACATTGCTCTTGCACACTTGCACGGTGCATTTCAGACTTTGTAAAGAAGGTGCCAGGCAAGCATGGGGCACTCATTTTCAGACAGCGTCTTTCAGCACAAACTAGCCCCACTCAGACTGCTTCCTGCTGGAAGAAATCTGAAACCTCTAATAATTAAATGATGACACTTCCAAGTCACTTCCATGTAACTTCGACTTAAAGTATCTAATTGCAGGAAAGAGTATTCTTCCTACTCAAGTAATGTTCAATCTTTTTTCATGATTCCTTTACTTTTACCAAATAGTGCTAATTCACTGACCTTTGTATTTTGTCTATACACATCATATTCAGCCAGCAGGCGATCAGAAAGGCCTGAGAAGTACTTCACAGAGTAGTGCCAGCATACTTGCCAAGGTGTCAGTGTCAGTTTTCAGTGTGAACTGAGCTGTCCTTTGCCCAGAAGTTTCCATTCTTGTAATAATCAACTATGTTAATGTTCTATGGTTCTATGAAAAATACAAACACTCTGTTATTGTGAGACAAAAAGACTGAATAGAAGCAAGAAAATGTCATAAATAACCACATTTTTCTGCAGCCTGCTACCAAGGGTGGAAATAATCAGCAGGTGTCCTGTGTCACCCCAGGCTCCTGTGTGACCCAGGAGTATGAAGCTGCATGAACATGTTATGGTGCATGGGGGAAAGAAAAGTCAGAGAAAGAGATAAAAGAGACAGGAAAGGAGAAATGGAAAATAAAAGAAAGTCTTCCATTGGTAAGCAGCACAATATCTTAACAAAGCTTGCCTTTGCCTCCCTCCAACATACTACTTTTTGTTTTATTGATTCAGTAAATAATGCTATTTGAGTTTACCCTAGTCTGACATCGATGCAATGCTGCTGCTCCAGTACTAAATGTCATAGCACTGCTAATAATTTTTTTGGAGATTTTTGTTGAAAAGATTTATAGGAGATTCCTTAGCCAGCAAAAGAGTGCTGCATAATGACCTTCTATATGTGAGATGTGTCCACTTTACCAAACTCTGAACAGGAAACCAGTGGACATCTTATCAACAGCAGAGAAAAAAATACATGGCTCTCACGGGAGCACTCACAAGCTTAGAGGTAGGCATGTGTATAACTTTTGCATAGTCAGGAGCTTACACAGTAAAAACAATTATTTTAGAGTTAAGATAGGTCACCCATTCGAGGTTAAGTTAACCTGTCACACGGGGAAGCCAAATTTGAATGTCATCTTTAGGACAGCAAGGTTCTCCATGATTACATGCTCTTTTTTCCTTATTCCTGAAAATTATTTTTATAAGATTGACATTGGTTCTTTATTTTCTCCTCATGAACAGATGTTTCTTCAATTTATTCTTACACCTCCACCACCCACTCAAAAGCTTAAGATTTTCCATATTGTTTTTACTTGAGGTCTGCTTAACTCAACATAGTGTCCTTGACTGTGTCAGCTGCAGATAGGTAGGGAAGAGTACGTAGAGAGAGTATATTCATACAACTCAAAGGAAGCAACTCATGCCATAGTATGTTTTCAGTTTACAGGACTAAGAGTTTAGGGGTTTCCTGATTCCCTGGTTAAATATAAACCATCATATTGATGGACCAATCATTTAGGAGCTTGTCTGGTCTCTTTATGAGCCAGTTTGACTTTCTTAACATCCTATATCAGTGAACATGATAATTTAACTACATGCTAGATCAAATCAGAATGTGCCTAAATTACATGTCTGTCCCAATCAGTGATCTCTGACATGGCAATTATTGGGACTTTTTCCTGCAAACACCACTTTCCTGGACTTGGGTAGACAAACTCTGTTGATCTTTGGGGCACGTTACAAGCCTACTTTCTTCCTTGGGCGTTTGTGGTTTTTTGAGAAGCCAAGAGCAGTTAGAATGAGAGGAATGAGGACTATTAGTGGGTTGCTTGTTCTATTTTGTAATGTGGATCTTGGTTTCTTCAATCTGGAATTTTTTATTTTTTTTCTTCTGTTTGTACAGATTGATCCTTGAAAATGCCCAACCTCACAGAGGCAACTCTTTCAGGAAAGAATAAGAATAAACAAATAAACAGAATAGAGCCTGCTGCTTTCTGGGCTTCCTTGACATCTGGGTTTGAAGTTAGCAGGCAGCGTACTGAGCTGGGAAGCTGCCCTGGGGTGTGTGCCAGCATGGTTGCTTGGCATCAGGCACAGTTCCCTCAGTTCTGTCATGCTCCCAAGGGGCTACTGACAGTCTCCAAGAGCACAGTACTTCAGAAACACATTGGCGTGGCTATGAATGTTAAGGCTTTCTTTGCTTGAACACTTATTCTATTATTGAAAAGCTCCATGTTAAAAAGAAGCATTTGTCTTGAAGGAAAAACATTTTACCGTTCCTCATCTGTTTTTACAAATGTGCACTTACTCTGGCAAAGATATCCACTGTCATTTTAAATGAAAACTGACTGAATGTTACATCAGTTTAAAATTAACTCATACTGCAGTTAGAATTTATTGTAAGGCAGATGGTTTTTATTCTAATTTTTTGAAGAGAACATATGGATTATGACAGAACCTATTAAATATCTCTGGAGTGTATCTGGGAAGCTGTGTTGCTTTACTCTGAGCTCTATCATTGAATTTCTGTCTGAATATCTCAGTCTCCTGTAGGCTTCCATCAAGTTGCATGAAGATAGAAACCAGAAAACCTTTTCTTCTGTAAGTTTGAAAATAGAGCTAGATAAACAGCAGAGTTTGCTTGCTAACTCTTTGACTTACTTGTTTAGGTGACATCTGAAATTAATTCAGGCTGTTCTTTTTCTTGCCCCAGTTAATCCAGATGACACGTGCACAGTTGAATGTGTGAACTGGGGAGCATCAACTCTTCACCTCACCTCTGCGTTATCTGGTGCAGGGGATAACCTATTATAGGGGGCTATCTTCTGCAGAGATTAATGGCCTGATTTACAAATGCTGTTATTAGATTGCTTGCTGCTCCTAAAGTTTATGGCAAATATATTTCTGTCACTTGGTTCGTTTTATTGTGTTTTGGTAGCACTGTTTTCACATTCAGCAAAGCAAAGGGCCCTAAGACAGAACCCAGCTGTCGTCCTACGTGTGCAGCACCTTTAGACAGTTCCAGCAAATGGGGGAGCAAAACCAGCTCACTCAGTTGAAGTTGGATGGGAGATGCCTAGGCGGGCTGAGGGCAATTACCTGGTGAAGAATTTGTTGAGGAAGCTGTGGTTACTGCCCCTCCTCTTCTGAGGAGCTTTAGCAACCACAGTGGTCAAGATTTCAGGTTTTACTTTAATTGCTGGGAGTCGTTCTGCACATTTAACACACGGGGGAAGGAGAAGTACTGTTGAGTGTGTAGGCTGTGTGTGTGCATGTTCTAAGTGCCATTCAGTAGGCTTGAAGCAGCTCAGATGCTTTCTCACTCAGAAAAATTAGAAAGCGTAAATTCTGCTGAAAGAAATTTTACTGGAACACATTAACATCTTTCATTTGCTGACAGCTGACATTATGAATATTACTAGTTTTGGTTTTTTTTTTCCAAAGAAAATATAATCTTTCATTTTTAATTTTCAGAATTAGTCAAAATTCTTAATTGTTTCAATCAGCTTTGTTTTATGGTATACTTCCAGTATTTGAAGGGAACTTTAAATGCAAGAGGGGGACTGAATTTTTACACAGTGACAGGACAAGGGGGAGATTTAGGTCAGATGTTAAGAGGAAATTCTTTACTCTGAGAGTGGTGAGGCAGTGGCACAGGCTGCCCAGAGAAGTGGTGGGTGCCCCATCCCTGGAGGCACTCAAGGCCAGGTTGAACGGGGCTCTGAGCAGCCTGAGCTGGCAGGGGGCAGCCCTGCCCACAGCAAGAGGTTGGAGATTGATGATATTTGAGGTCCCTTCCAAACCAAGACATTCTATGATATGATTCTACACTTTCTATTACTATCAGGTAGCAAAGACATTGACAAAGCATTAGCAAACAAATTTCACAGTTGTGGCTGTGAGTTTCTGC
Organism: Odontophorus gujanensis; assembly: GCA_013399175.1. Lineage (NCBI taxonomy): Eukaryota > Metazoa > Chordata > Aves > Galliformes > Odontophoridae > Odontophorus > Odontophorus gujanensis. The sequence continues at coordinate 46,162 of VXAB01002622.1, read as the reverse complement.
TGTACTTCATGTGTATGTAATTTAAACACAACGTCTGCTGACACTGAAAGCAAATGTTATGAATTTTATTATTTTTGAATCTGAACGTCGTTTAGAATCCTTAGCATGAGGAAAAAAAAAAGCATCAACAATAAAATTTATTTTTATGTTACAAGTTATTTGCTAAACAATCAAAAACAATATTATCAGATTTAATAACATGAAAACTCCTGCATGTTTCTGACAAAAGTTATGCCATTTCTGAAAGAAAAAGTAGTTTTCTATCACTGACTTTTAGGATGCTGACAGTAGAACAAGTCATCATACAGGAAAAGAGATTAGAAAAGTATGAAATCAGAAGGAAATTAATGACAATTTGAATATATGAAACTTCTGTAAAGCTGAAGCATCAGTGAAATATGCATTTACACTGACCTATCAAGCACCACTTTTAGCACCGATTAACTGTTTGTGGCTTGAACTGGAGATGTAAAAGAGACATATTATTAATTTTGTGATCACATGCCCTTCTGGCACAATTTGCACTTTCAGTGAGGCAGGCAGCAAACAAACATACTTGTTAACTCAATTTCATAAATATAACAATGTGCTTGTGAAGATCTACTAAGTGGAAGTAATTTGTAAATTTGCAAGAATAGCATAAGACGAATTCCTTCTCTTGAGGAAAAAGTGAAACCATCTTAGGAATAGAAGTCCAAGTAAACAGTGTGCTAAAAAGAAGTAAGGGTACAGCGTACTAACTTAAATGTGGTTAATGAAACTAATGCTGTAAGATTAAGTTTCTAAATAACACTACAGTAATACTGTTCAGAATTCTATTTGTATCAACATTTAAATGAGGTGAAAATAACTTTTTTCTTATGTATGTATAAGAAGATTCCAAAAGTCAGTTTTATCTTTAAAGTATTCCCTAAATTGCATCTTTTTCTTCTCTGGTATAATTGATCCAGAGATTTGAGTGAAAGCCCAAGAGACGAAAGATTGCCATGAATGCAACAGTTGGTGATCTCCCCACGTGATCAAGGCGATGGAAATGCATCAAAACATTTATAATTATAAATTCTTTGTTCTCTGTGAAGAAGCAAGATACAGAAAAATGAAATGAGGTGTTTCACATTTTGCAGTATTACAAATAACTTCAGTGTTATCCAGATAAGAACGTCTGCCCTCACACCACCTTCTTCAGTAGTAGATCAGTTTCCTAGGCCAACTGTATGGGAAAGACTTTATATTCAAAAAAGCAAAAGATTTTTGGAGTTATGGTTCCAATTGATGAAAAAATCCTAATATAACACCATCAATTAACCCAGCCATGCAAGATCCATTCCAGATCAAGATTCACTCAATCCCAAATCATTCAGTCTTTTGTGGTCACAGTTCTACTTGTTTCCTCTCCCATGAGCAGAGCATTCTCTGCTAAGTGAGGGTGAAAGCAACTTCATCAGCAGGACAAAAACATATTGCTATTTTCCTGAGCTGCCTTTGGAACAGAAAGAAACAGAGGGGTTGGAAAATTTCCTTGCTTCATCCAAAATCACACATGATCAGCAATAGTTTTTCTCATTCTTTGTAAGTTTGCTTTTGTAAGGCTTTTAGTTTATAAGAATGCAAAGGTAGAATAAAACCGTATGGAGGAATATATTGGGATTTAGAGGAAGAAATACTTCCTTTAATAGTAAAAGTATATTATGATTCTCATTAAATTCCTCTGTAAATGCTCCAATTCACTACATCAGACTGCAGATAATGAGATACAAATATGATTGTTTAAGACAAACAGACACACTTGTGAAACTACCAGTTTCTCAACCTGCTTTTAATCTTCTCCCTATCTGAGAGAACTACTGAAAGAAAATCAGCCTTGGCATGTCAACTGGAATTGCTCCAGTGACAAAATGTGAGTTATGGATCTTGATTTCTTGGTTCTGTTCTAACTGCTTTCCAGGTGGCTTTCCATACTGTGATAGGTACCATGACAGCAAACATTACAGAAACGAATTGTAAGTCCTCCTCACCAATAACATGAATCTCTATTTCTTTCCTTATATGTCCCTACATGTCTACTGAAGTTGGCGACCCCTTCCTCTCTGCAGCTGTAGGAATACAGACCTAATTGAATGGTGTGCTTAGTAGGTGCAAGCCAACTCCCGGACTGTCTTTGAGACATTTTGATCATTGTGGATCTCAGGAATGGCTCTGTATAGTGGATGGGGAAAACAGATATTATGGTTTTTTTGCTTACAGACTGTTACACATATTTTTCTTTCTCTTTCTCTCTCTCTATTTTTCGTTTTTCTTTTTTTTCTTTAGGTACAATGGAAGTTTTAAAATTGTATCAATAGGCCTCTTAGGAGTTTTTGTCTCCATCCAAAGCTAAGCCTAGCTGTTGTACTTGTTAATTCTAAGGGCAAAATCTCATTTGTTCCACAAGACTCTTTTTCATGTTTGACATGTGTTCTCCAGTGGGAATTCTATCACCCTTTGATTTAATTCTTCCAGATGTTTCATGCATCCTATTATGAGCCTCTTCAAAGAAGGAGTAGTCACTGGTCTAGAAAGCAATTGCGTTTTCATTGTTCCAGGGAAAGTAATAATTTTATGCTAGGAAACAGGAGCAAAAATGTGTATGGATAGTTGAACATATATGTGTCTATATGTATATATATAAATCAGTAATAAAGAACTCCCTAAAATCTTGTCAGTTAAACCCAATGGAATTATACTACATTTAAGCAGTAAATACATACATTAAAAATACATTCTAACTGAATGTAACACTATCCTTGGGAATGGAAGATTTAGGGCTTTTAACTTCTCCCCTTTCCACATAATGATTTGCTTTGTGTTTATAAAGGGGTGTTGTTACAAAGAGGGGTAGTTTATTGCACCTGAAAGTCATAATGCCCTCATGAAAGACTGTAACAAAATAGACATATGTAGAACAGATTTTGATTTCCAGCATTTAAAGTGTTATTACATTTCAAATAAGAAAAATCAAAAGCGTAGCTGAATCTTTGTGCTCACTCATAACTTACAGAGTAATGAATTTTGAATGTTTCCATATTGGCTATTTGTATCACCTACTGTCAGCAAACTCAGTATTTATATAATTCCTCCTCTGCCATAGTGCTTTTTCAACTTTTCTGTATGACTATTATTACCTTTTCCTAATTAATTAATGACCTCTAGTATGGTTGGAAGAGCTAATTTGAAACTTTTTCAAATAACTTCTTGACAAAGTTATGCCTTGCCTGCTCTTTCAGATAGAAATCACAGCTTCATTTTTTGTTCTGAATATTCACTGAGTGAATCCAGCTCATAACCCCTCATAATCCACTGGCCCACATAGGCTCCAATCACTCGGCTATTTAATAACTATTTTGAGGACACTCTTCAGTTCAAGCGACTCTTCTTGGGAACCTTGGAAAGGTAAAAATGTTCTCAGCAAACATTTCTGCTAATATTATGTCATAACAAGCAATCCAAAATATAATTTTTTCTTCTTTTGCTTTAAAAAAGCCAAGCAGAGTAGATATTCAGTATAAGCTCTATTACTCACTCAGTTTCTTTCCAGTTTCAGCAATATATTTCTAACAATGTCTCAAGAATGTAAGAGAGCAGATTTTGCTGTTTGTTGAGTTTCACCAGTAAACTGGACAAAATTACATTATTCTTTAGTTCAGTATCCCTTATGACCTGATGATTCTTCAAGCAGAAAATGCACCCTTCATTTGTATGTGATACTGTGAGAGATGCCACATTCAAAATAACTGTAGAAATACACGCTGAAATAGTTGTGCTCAGCCTCCATGTTGCTATCCCTGGGTTACCCTGATTCTCTAGGGTATGAAGAGGACCCACCATTCAAGAAGAAATATGAGGAAGGAGAAAGAGTTGAAAAGCCAAAATACAAATATCCCATGGAGGAAATACTACCATTAAAGCTAGAAGATTGGTGGAAGCACATTTTCATGGCCCACACAACCTTTGTTAGTTCAGTGCACAATCATGTTGAAAATGAAACCGGACTGGTTTTGGCCAAAGTGGTAAGATAACACTGGTATTTCTTTGAGCTTCATGTTCTGCATACTGATCTTTCAGAAATATAGTAGTGCTGGACAAGGCAGGTCCATGTAGAAATACAGCAGAAAGAGGAAACATTTGGATTTAACTAACCTGAATGAGCATTTGAAAAACAGCAGCTTAACACTGCATCTTCAGATAGTCATATCTCAAAGTATCAGTGTTATTTTGTCTGCAAAAATTTTAAGTACCTGAATGCTCTTGCCCTTGCAAAGGAAAAAAATTGCAAAACTTTTAGAAATCTTGAGTGAGTCCACACAGTGTCCCAGCAATAAATCAAGGTTGTAGTTTGACTTAGATACAGTAGGAAACAACTGAAACCTTCCAACTGGCAGCTAGGTTGTTATGGATTATTAGGTTCACAAAAACAACTAGATCACGATCTCTAATTACTTACACGTGGCAATAGGACCTCTTTAGTCTCCAAAGCTAGAACATAATGCAATCAGATGGCTACAGGTGGAACTAAAACTCCTTTTTAAGTCTGTAATTGATCCCTGAAGCAAAACAACGAATAAGTCCTTGTCACTTTAAGTCTTTCAGCTGAACACTTTTCTTCTTTAGTCATAAGTTAATGAGTTTGATAATGCTCGTTAATGTAGGTGCTGATCTAATCACTGCCAATAAGGATGACACAAGCAAGAGAAATTTTTTACAAGAGAACAAAATTCTGCCTTCTGGATGGAACTGCCCACTAGGCTGCACAAACTTGTTACTACTTTCTGAAATTTAAATTTGTGAATGAAATCCATATTCCAATGCCTTGTCTGAAACAAAGTCTCCTACCTGGGCTTTTAAAAATACATTTCATATTCACTGTATGTGTCCTTGTGTTTGCAGCTCATTATTAGGAAGGCTTAAGAATGCATAAGAGAAAGTAATGTCACTCTTTAATTCTGATGTTTCTGTAATGCTTTATCTGCTCAAACATGAATGCTGATAAACAAGTGACTAGAGGTAGTGTAACTGCAATGACCTAATTGCATCACTGGGGTGCAACCTGCAATTACTTCTCCTTACTAATCTTGCTTTGCATTCATCATTCATTTGTTGCTGCTAACAATGCTTTTGTTGTTCAACTCACAGGAATTTATTCTGTTATACATAGAAGAGACGCTTTGGTTTGTTATCAAATAGCATATCTTTCCTCTTTTGGCAATAGTTACTTGTTTCCTTTGTTTTGTTTTCCTCTGTTTTGAAGAAACAGACATATTTCCCCGAACCTCCAGTATCTCTGAATTATTAGAAATACTATTGCTCACAGCTCAGGGTTCAGACATGGTGGAGTTCCATTTTGCCAGGAAAAAAAGAAGCAAAAAACATTTTCAAGAGGCTTACAAGCTAAATATTGAGTGGGTGTAATAGGCACTGGTAGGGTGATAGAAATGGGATGTATCACATCAGTGAATGGTTTCTTTCTTGAGAAGGCCAAGAAGATCAGTAGCAACAGTTCTCAGTCATCGTCTGCCCCATATGTACTCAATCCAGTGACTCCTTGCTCTGTATTAGCAGAGGTTTTACTGTGGTGCAGACAGAAATGGGATGACCCAGTGTGAACTGAGTAGGGGGTAAAATGAGTGACATGAGGATTCAGCAGTAATTCTGCATTTCCTTGATTTTGTCAGTTTAAAGTTGACCTCCTAACATTAATGTAGATTTTGTCATTTATTTTTTATGCCCAGTGTACCTGCCTTAATACAGGGACAACAGTTCATGCTGAGTGTTTTATACATAATTTATATCCAATACTAAAACTCTTTGTACTGTTTTAAGGGGTTATAAATTCTCTGCAGCCTAGTGGATACATTAATGCAAAACTCCTGGCCTGCACATTTACTTGCTGTGAATTACCTATACTTTTCCATTCTAGACATTTTGCCAGCAATATTAAAAATAAAAATGTAATTGAACTTATCCATGAGCAATAATAAAAGCCTCCTTCCTGGGAATATTTACATCTCTAATAATAATTATCCACTAATGTTTGGATCAGATACTCTTTGCTCCCATTTATTTATTTATTTTTATTATCCATAAAGCAGAGATATATCCAAGACTTGTACAACATTAAAAGATGTGGTTATGGAAAAGCGTAACACTATATTCAGTTTTATTGCACTCCATTATATAAAGTTAACACACTAGAGAGAGAGTTCTGTTTGTTTACACTTTGTATATGAATAGATAAATGCATTATTATGATACATTAAAGTCAACATAGGAGTATTTGTTGGATTCTGTGACATTACTATCTCCTTTCTTTGGATTCCTACTGGGGTCTCCTGCCTAAGAATTTTCCAGATGGACATGCAGACATGTTTCTGACCTGATGTGGAAGTAGGGAGGCCAAGTGACAGATCCTAACTGTAGCCCACTGTAGCCACAATGAATGATGTGAGAAGCAAAACTGGGCTACCTATAATCATTTTGGTTTCATTCAGATGCTCCCTTTGTAGGCAGCAGCTTGACACGTGAGGATTGGAGTGCTGTTACCAAAGCTCTCTGCTTTCTCCTTCCTCCACAAAATGTTTGATGTTGTGTAGCATCATGGCCTCCCTGGGTTATCAGCAATGGCTTACTCATACCAAAAACCTGGCTGCTTGTGAGTCTTCCATTCTGTACCAGAGAGCCAGCTTTCCTCTTTTGTAAAGAGAAAAATAATGAGCCCAAGAAAGCCGCAAGGAAAACTCAGGAAGCCAGAGAGCCATTATTGATATTATACCTTCTTGTGAAAGGCTGTAAGGAATCTTTAAGGTTTAAAATATACGGTCAGAGCTTCAATTTTACGTTTGAATTAAATAAAACAAAAATGAAATGAAAAAGAGATTTCCTTATGCACACAGCTTCTTGAAACCACATAGGAGCTTTGACTAAACACAGTATAGGAGTATGCTGCGCTGTGGGCAACATTTCCAACATACCCTTGACAACCTCTCCTCCAGGTGCACACCAAACCAAAACCACCTTTATTTTATTATTTATTTGCTCCTGGTCCATCATTCTGAGGGTACAGATCCTTAAGAAACACATAAATCTACTGGTTAGGCAATACAGAGACATATCCAACGCGCCATGCGCTCCATGCACTGTGACTTGTAGTAAAATGTACACAGAAGAGTCATCACTGGGAGCAGGGTTAAAATAATATTGCTGTGTTTGCCAGGGAAACTGTTTGGGTTTCTGGAGGGCAGCACAATTGTTAAGGCTGCTGTAAACTGAATCAAAATACATTTCAGCAGAGCTACATTTCATTGAATCATTTGTGACTGCCTTGATTAATCACAGATGTGCTAATCAGATTTTTTTCCATTTCTCATTAACAGCAGTACACTTTTTTTTTTTTTCAGGCCCTGATTTTTCTTCTTAGCTAGCGATAATGTAAACCCAACTCAGGGGCTGGCTGCATTGCAGGCTTGGCACTTTGCAGTCACTGCACATAGGAAACAGGTAGCCTCTGACTCCGTTTGTTTTAAACTGTCTGCAATGGTTGCTATCTGGCAGTAAGATGACAGACCCACATCTCATGTTATACGATTGTTGTAACATAAGGAAATTTTCATAAAATCTCTAGAAACAGGCGAAGAAATAGGAAGATAGTCCTCTGCCGTTACACCCCACAAAACACTGGAGAAAATCACAATCTGCTCTGTATGTTTAGGAAGAGCTCCTTTAGAAAATTAATTAAGATCTAGGATTTAAAATGTCACCTACGTATATATATGTATGCAAAAGATAAAAGGAAAAAGTGATTTTGAGGTTACAGTCAGTACTTAAGTTAATTTAAGACAATTCTGTTTATTTTACTGACAGGCAGTGAGGGGTATTAGATTTCAACACATCACACACCTGCATCTTCAGGGTTTGTTTGCTTTCCAACCCAGGATCACATTCAGTAGACAATAGCAACAGTCAGTAAAAGCATTATAATTTCTAAGCTAAAATGAATGGGAGTCCACATCTTAGTTCCTAGAGTTTAAGTAAACATTAGAGACCATGGGGGAAATTTGGGATATTGCAAACAGTCCGTAGTTATGCCTTCAGGTTACGCTGAAAGCACATGAGTTAACACCAAGGCATGATCAGTAAGTGCTGATGTTTGCCACTGGGCTGCTGATGAAAGTCAGGTTGTCACCTTTAGGTTTATGTGTGCCTGCTTTAACACAGAATTAATAGAAATTTTTCAGGGTATAAAAAATATCAGCAACTACTAATGGGTTTTTATTTCTCTTTCCTGAAGTTGCTTACATAAGAGGTTCAACCTCCTGAAGTCAGTAAAAGACCTTGATATTTATGAGGCTTTGAATCTGCCCATGCAGTGCCCAAGGAACATGCGTCCAACCTTTCAGCTTGCCTGGGCTGCATGGAGCAAGTAAGAATTATCTTGGGCAACATGGAAAGAAACGCTTATTTCCATGGAAACTACGTCAGATACAAAGAGAGCAGTAACACCTCTGAATAGAGCAAATACTCATTCTGTGTAAAAATACATTCTACCGTGGGCAACAGCATTTGAATTTTCTGCTTTTGAACAACCAGCCTAGAACACATCAAAATGCCTTCTGCTGCACAACTTTAACACTGGAAAGCTAAATGTATATACTAATGAACAGCTTTTATATTGTGTTGCGATTTTCAAACCGCTATTTAAAGTAAAATAGACCATAGCATCTTCAATCTTCACTCTACTCAAGTAGCAGAGTATATCATGAAGAAAACACTGTAGACACATCATCACACACAAAAAAATATACCTTTCCTACTTTTTGAAGCACAACATTGTTCTGACCCTTTCCCAGTTCTGCAACCTTTATGACAGAAGTAAAGCAAAGCTGATTTTTTGTCTGATATAAAGAGTTAATGCCCTAACTTGAATAAGTTCTGGAAATTTCTGTTTTAACAGTGTGGAAGTTTCTTACTGTTTACACTGATAAAGCAGATGCTGTTTTGATTTTTTTTTTTTTACAAGCTCTTTTTTAAATCTTTAAGAAGTAAAAAAATTTACTAGTGATTCAAGAATTAAAAATCAAGATACAGAAAGCTGAACAATAGTAGACTTCAAAACTATGTACATAAGTCTCAAATGTGTGGGTTTTTTTTTAATGTTACTGAGTATTTTAGCATTGGTGTAGTCTAAACACTGTTTAGCTTTATTACTACAGCCATCAGGCTTGTTTGAGATTGCACAGGGAATTGAAATAATTTTCATGTGCATCTCTACCACTTGTAAAATAAATATTCATATTTCATTCTGTGTTTCTATACATGCATGTACTGTACAGTCTGATTATAAAAACTGCTGGGTTTGTTGGCTTTATTCAGTGTGAGGCCATATACCTGTATAGTATTTTCTGACTTAATGACTGACTATACAAAGGAAGATCAAAAGGATTTTATTTATGAACTTACATTATTCCATTAAGCAGAAAATGAACAAATAAATGTTTATGATAAAGATCTAGAATATAGAATTTGAGAAATACAATAAAAATCCTTTGCATATTCAAAATTACAGAGGTGTCAGAACCCCTTAAGACTTTTCAGAGAAAACCAATACAGAACTAGTAGAGAAACAAAGACTTTCAATTTACTAGGAGAGGTCTTAAGCATTGGTTGAAAGAAATGGTTATCCACTTGGTTGAAGGAACTATTAAGGTTGTGGATAACATTTCAAAGATGCTTTATAAATGGAATAAATTAAAATTAAACTTCTGTTTTGCTAGATGAGAAATAACATGGAGGTGACTGGAGTGAACCAATGCTGATGTAACTGTATATATGATGAGCTAAATGAAAATGAGCTAAATAAGGTGATCCAGTAAAAGAGAAATGTACAATATTTAAACGAAAAAGAAAAAGCAAGAAGATAATACTAAAATGTCTTCTTTCAACAATATTGTTAAGTTGTATACTAGGAAAATACAAGAATGAATTGTTTAATTGAATAGGACAGAGAATAATTGAGGAGCAGGTAGAGAAAAATTCTTACATTACAATTAATGCAAGAGAAAAGCAAGCTCCAAGACACAACCTTACATAATGTGGTCTTCACAGCACTTGTTAGCAAAGATGGGGAACAGAAAGAGATGAAATCCAGTTTTGTAGCAACAAGTTAAGTTAATATATCAATTCCTACTACATTCATGAAGTTCAAAATGAAATCAGTTTTTGTTTTAGTAAGATATTAACTTCGGTGGCTTCTTTTTTCAATAGCACTATAACGTTATTTCTTGACTGTAATGATTACAAAACTCATGAAATATTGAATGACTACTCTAGCTAGGAATAAAAGAAAAAAAAAGAAATTCCAATATCTGTCAAAAAAAATGAAACTACTAAATCTGAGAAAAACAGCTGGAAACACAGAATATTTGTCAAAAACTGAATCAAGATGGAGCACAGATACCTTTCACTAGACAGCTATAACTTAGAAACAACAAATTTAATGAAGAAACCAAAAGCCCACTCACCAAGATTCACATAAAAAGAAAAAAAAATACATGACAGAACAAAAAAAACTGAAGTACCACCAAGGTCCAAACCCCAACTCCTACCACCAAGCACCTTACAAAAATGACACCCTCATCTCCAAAATACAAGAACAAATGCATAAATAAAAGCAACACCACTTATAAAAGAGCCTCCAAAAAAAAAAAAAAAATTAAAAAAAAAAAGGCCAATTAGCAACCACAGGTCTGTTCTAATCACTGATAGAAGACACCTGCTTCAACAGCTGACAACAAATGATTACCTACCCCATAAATAGTGTGTTTGTAAATAGGCTAATTTGAACTTATGAATTCTGCTTTAGAAGTATGGTCTGTGGGAAATGGGTTGAGTTACTGCTGTTTTCCCAGGTTCATGTTATTAGCAAGCTTGTTTAGGGTGTATTCTTTTCTTCTCTTTTCTTGAATTTAAGTCATTGTAGGTATTTGGAAGCTTGAAACCTATCAAGAACTGTTAGGAAGTACTGCTTGTTGCAAGTCTCTAAGAAGATGCTGTGCTGCTTACCATAATTCTCTGAGTTCTGCTAATTAGGTATCTTGTTCTATTTTTCTTCTATTTTGTTAGCTGATGATTGCCTGTGTAGTTGCAGCAGGATTTTCTTATTCTTAGAGTTCTAAAGGGCTTCAACCAAGATTGTGCAATGGTTTGGGTACACTGGTATATGTAACTTGTAAGCAGGTACAGGCATGTGCCCTCCTAGACACATCCCTTGTCATCAGGGAATATCTCATAGGTGAAGGGGTGATTGGTGCTTGTCTTGGTTTTAAATCTCTTTTATCCTTACCTGTGGTCAAGTTCTGGTGGCAAGCACATAATATTCTTCAACCAAAGATATGGTAATGCAACTAAATTTTTGATTCAATCAGGTTGTTTTGTGTATGTTACTAACTAGACAAGAAATTTAAGGTCCATATGCTCTTGGTTGAGCTACCTTCATTGTAATACTAAAATAATTCTTGAAGGTCAAAAAGAACTTGCCCAGGATGCATAGTAGTGGAAGAATAATCATTGAATAATTCAGGTGTATTATGATTGTTTGTCATTTACAAATCAAACATGATAAAGAGGATGGGTTTAGAAAATGCTGACTTGAATTTTTTTTGTCTATAAATACAGCGTAGATAGGCTTGTTTGGTGTGTTTGATTTTAGAAAGCCACTAAGCCCCTAGGCTTGTGAAACTCAAATATGTTATCTCCTCTCTAGAGGCTCTTCCCCTTCACTGTGGAATGCTAGATTGCTACTAGGTAAGGCATGGGCATCCAACCTTCTCACTTGTCTGGGCTGCATGGAGTGAAGGGGAATTATCTTGGGCTGCAAATAGATTTCTTGAAGAGTAATTTCTCTTATTTCCATGGAATCAATAACAGATACAAAGAACACAGTAGCACTATATGATAGAGATAATTATCAGCTACAAACCAGTATTTTTCATCACAGTCACTACCATTAGATATGCATTTTTGCCAGCAATGAACAAGAGCCTGTATATGTGAAAAATCTGCACCAGTGAAAGTGACAGCTGTTATCACTGCTGAAAGGAAGCATTCACTGCCTCACAGTGCTCATATCCACTGTTCACTCTCCAAAAAGTGCAAGTCAGTGGCTTTCAGTGGGTGTTGTTTTTCTACATGTAGAAATTCCTTAAGACATCTTTGCTTTATGTGTGCATCTATGTCAGATACTAGCTTGTCAAGCTATCCCCCTGCTACTGTCTGTTGTACAGCAATGCAATGTAATGGAGCATTGGTGGGAAGGTTCAGCCTCTACTGCAATACCACCAACATCTATCTTTGACACTGTGGGCCAATATAATAAAACAGCAGGCACTTCTTTCAGAGCAACACTCATAAAATGTATAATTCAGTTAATGTATACTAGTAGCAAAACACTTTAATTTTGAATATTTTTATTATAAACTTAAAAATGCAACAGAAATCTAAAACAACTGGTAAGCTGGACTTCGTTTTTGTCAAACTAGTGGATCAGTCTGGTTCAGTGGAAGTCAATGCAATAGTGAGTTCTCAAAGTGCTCATCAGGTATTTCTGATGAAATCTTCCTGTACTTCATTTTTGAAAACAGTTGTTCATGTATGTATGTCTTGCTGAAGAGCTATGACATGAATAAGATCTGTGATGAAAGGTTTATTTTTGTGCTCTAGGAGGGGGTTTACACAAGTCTGGTAAGATGTCATGATCAAGTTTTCCTTTGAGTTGACTATATGATTGCAACTGCATGCATTTCATTTGAAAGCTTGCAGGTAATGAATTTATCTTGATAGAAGATGAAATCACGAATACATCAATGAATTGATGATTGCTTCAGAAAACATGAAACCTTTTCTCTATTTTACCAAAAGGGAAAGAACAGCTGCGTGTTTTTTGCTGTTCACGGGACTGTTCAGCCAATGTGTCAAACTGCATGCCATTATTTGCCATAACTCGATTTAGCACTGCATTGAGTCCTCCCTATGTCCTGGTTTCAGCTCAGACAATGCTGATGTAACACGGGTATTTGGTTGTGACAAAGTGATGTGTGCGTGCCTGGGGCTGGGCTTCTTGTTTTTAATCTGAGTTTTATATGAGTGTCTTCTTTTGGGAGGAGAAGGGTTGTTTTCATGGCAGAAAGGGCAGAGAAGCAAGTCTTCTAACACCCATGAAACTGAGAAGCAAAGGAGTTCCAAATGTCCTCTGGCCTCCACATTAATAGCTACTTGGTTCTGGAGTCTCTTTGTTTTCCTTGGACGCATGCTGCCACCAGCAGCTAATGGAAAAGGAAATGATATTCCCATCAAGTGTCTCAAAGGTGCTGTTGGAGTCTCCTGCTACTTCTGCTTTAAAATATTCCCTCCACTCTGCATTTCATGGAGCTGCCAAAAGCATTGAGGAAGAGGGCACAGCATCTCCTCCCATGATAGATGCTCAGAGCTTTCCCCTTCCGGCAGCTATCATGTATTCATCAGTTCAAGTCTATAGGGCTCAAAGAGAGAATACAATTACACAGAAATGAACTTGAAAAGCAAAATTATTTAACCATTTTTTTTCCTTTATGAACTTGCCATGACTTGTACTCAAAATACTTTCATTTCCTAAAACACAGAACAAAGGAGACAAGAGGAATGGTTGTAGTGAAAACATGTAGTTCATTTTCTTAAGTTACTGTTTGGAAACAGACAAGAAAGGAAACAGTTACCTTGGATACAGTCATTTCTCAGTCTTATCACCATAGCCAAAGTGTATGCATTGCTTTGAAATTCAGCAGAGGGGTTTATTTGTTTCCAGCGTACAGATGTTTATGTTTGAAGATTTAAAGTTCATTAAATTGACTAATTCTAACTACCTTTGACTTTCTGTGGAACAGAAGTGTTTGAAAGAATGATTTTTTTTTCCTAGCTCTCTTTTCTCTATTATTATTTTTTTTTAATTTTAGCAACCACATGGCTAGAATGTATTATTTCTTCTCTAGATAATCTTTCCTCTATTCCACAACAAGATGACATTTTATTCCCCTCCTCTCCCCTGCACTTGATTAAAAAACATCCTAATTAGCTCAGACTTGGCTGTTTCTTGCTAACACAAGCTGTTGTTAGCAAGAAAACTGGGAAGTTTCCAGGTGGGAAGTTTCCAGGTGAAAAACAGATTTCAGCCATGTTTCAGATGCTGACTCTAGTATACATTTTAGACCCATTTTAGATTTATTGATGATGTTCAATATGGAACTTCAGAGAGGGCTGCTGGTCTAAAAAGGAAATAATTACGGTATTTAAATCCAGGACTTTATTTCAGACATTTCTTCTTGAAAGTTTTATATCTAAATTCAAGAGATGATTCTTTCTTTTAACCCTCTTAAATAAGTTTGAGAGCTTTATTTATGGAAGATGGGAGAAATAAAAATTCTAATCTTTCCTACCTATTAATATTCCACAGTTAGTCAAACTACATGTGTTTGAAGTTAGCTGGTGGTCATGTGGAAATATGTTTTAAAAAAAAATTTAAAAGGAGTCTGAATTATGGTGGATGCTAAAAGCATTAAGATGTGTATAGAAAGACAATTATTCTTGTTGCTCATATTGCTTGACTAAGTGTTAGGTCTTCTAGTTTTATTCTTACACTCCTGAACCTGAGTGTTTTAGTAACACCAGTGATGGATGATATTTTTCTGAATCTCTTTTTCTTTTATGCAGTGAAGTTCAATCACTCTGTACAAAGGTTAGATCCAGTTAAAACAGCCTGTTAATTATTTATGAGACAGCAAGAAGACCAATGGGACTTTCACTTGTCCTTCTGGAGAAATAATGACACCATTACAGTCTATTTAACACCATGCAAAACAATATCCACAGGTGACCTTGAGAATCATTGCCAAGATGGATTTATGGCCATCATGTACTCTCATCAAGTAAGAATATCAAAGAGAAGCTTAAAGTTAAATCAGTACTTCAAACAGCAGCAGTGTCCTGAGGTTTGATAATAATAAAATCTCTTCATTTTTCTTTATTTTATTGAAGAGAGTATATGTCTCCCACAGACCAGATCTGATAGCTAATACTGGGTTGTTGTTTTTTTTTTTTTCAGTTCTGGGAACCTACTGCATAATTCCACTAAGTGCTGTGATATGACAGAAAGATAGTGGCTGAGATGTCTGTTGAAATGGTTGAAACATCTGTATGTGAAGAAAAATTTCAGCACTTCATTACTTCAGTGTCCTTGCTCAGTCCTTGAAGCTAACACTGGATGTTGAAAGTTTGAAAGCCTGTTTAGTTTTGTTTTTAGGCCACTGGTATATATATAAAATCAAATACAGTTATCAACTTCCAGGAATGAGAATTAATTTAAAAACTCAAATCCTTGAAACTTTTAGTGAGTTACTAATTGAAATGAAAAACATAGTTTGCCTGTCCTAAAAGGTAGTAGATTATACTGAGGTAGATATAATTTCAGTCCCCAGGTGGGTTTGAGAAGATGTGTACATATATCAGAATGGGGACAAACAGGAAGAAATAATAACATAATCTAACATGATGATTAATCTTCTATCACAAGCATCTCGTTCATGGGCTTTTCTTGGCCAAAGGTACTGTCTTTGCTTTCTGTCTCATCTGTCCCTTTCTTCTCCAAACTGGTGCCAGCTATTTTCTCCTCCTTTATAGCAAGGGAATAGCAAGTGAGAATTTTTCTCCATTATAAGCTCCTGGTATAAGATTTGATTCAAATACCACTTCTTTATGTTGTCTTAGACTGAGTATAAGCAGCATTATCTCTTGGAGCTTAACTCAAGCAGCCTCCTCCTCTGTGTGGCATAACAGCTATTTGCCTGTGTGGTTGTGTTGCTCCAGATGTTGCTGCTGCTGCTAGATTTATTTTTTCCAGCTTTACTCCTCTGCAATACCAAATTACTGTTCAGTCCACCAGAAAAAGGCTTACAAAACCTCTGCAAACACAAACGTGTTTTTTCACTGTGTCTGGTACTGTACCCATGATGGGTATATTAACTGTTAATAGCAAAGAGAAATGTTCAAAGCTTAACTGACTACTAAATGGCAAGAGACTGAGCAGAAATTTTAGTACCTCTTTTTCCCACCGAGCACTGAGAAAGCCCTCACAATTTTTGTAGGGGAGGTGCTTATTGAACTACTCACCAGAAGGTGCTTCACAAAGCGTGTTCTGAGGATAGAATTACCAGATTTTGCTCTAGGGCAACAGAACCTGTATTCATGTTTGCCCTTTGCATTTCAGAAGCTAGAAAAGCCGTGTATCCTCCCATAACTCATTAGGAGTAAGGAAATTGTAAATCACTTTATAATCTTCTCCTCTCTCTACTTATAAAATCTTTGAGCTCTGTGTTCTGGAGTTCTTTTTAGTTTTTTTAAATCCCACAGTAAATGAACTGGAGACTGTACAGAAATCAAATATTAAATACACTAATAACCAAGATCACCTAAACTATGAGAACAGTGTTGGCCATTTGCCAATTAAACAGCATATAATCTGTATATTTTTTCCAATTCCCTTCCAGAGTTCTATTAAATTCAGTGTATTTTGGTGTTCTCACATAGTTCTATTTTTCAAGTAGACAGTGTATGTTTTTGAAAAAAACAATGTGATGCAGGGTGATGCCAATTTATTTTATGTCATGAGCCCCCATATTTGTGGACTGTTCTTGAAGCCCTCCCGCAGTCATCCTTTCTGCCCACTTAAATAATCTAATGCAACATGTCACTAGCAGAGCCAAGGTTTGAAGAATAAATGTCCACATGGTTTCTTGCAAGTTAGCAGTTTGGGATGTAGAGTACCTGCTGACAGTGAGCAGGTTCCTTATTTTCTACTGTTCCACAGACAACTGGATGGTAAATGAAGCTTTTGATGTTGTCCCTAAAATCTGGCTACATTCTCCCACCAAGTAATCTCTTTCTCAAGTCCTCATTTATCACTTTGATATTCTGCTTTGAAAGAAACCAAACTTCCAGGGACCAAAGGACCAGAAGGGAACCATTAGGAGGGGATGTTTGGGGAGCAAATTATCCACAAGACCATCAAATTTCATCTATTCATTTTTATAGGTTCAAGACAAACCTTGATCAAAGAGTCCCTCCCTCCCCCCACTCCTCAAACTGCAACAGCAGCAATTTTTAAAGAGAAACTGATTTTTTTTTTAAGGAATTATGCTTGTTTATTTTTAGAGGGACCACCACAAAACAGAAGTTGTGCAGAGGCCAGTCCAGTTTCTGCTTTGCTTATTCAAACTAGCGTTCTTACCAAAATCTACTACTACTTATTTTCGGAGAGTTTACTCCTAAAGAACACGAAGCTGTTCTGTCTGAACAGGAGCAGCCACCCTTTCTTTCTGACTAGCAGATACATGCTTTTGGTAATTGAATGCAGCTGCTTTCCTTTCTGGCCCTTCAGCTTTCGAAGGAAATCCTGCTCAGGGAGATGTCAGTGCCTTCAGCAGAGATGAGGGAAGGCCAACTGGAAGGCTTTCCTTTGCCTCCAAAGGCCAGATATTATATGATACATTCTTAAATCAGTGCAGAGTATGGTATCACAGGAAAATATGATTTCATGGCCTGTCTTTCGGAGTCTAAGTAGACAATTTCTTTAAGCAGTAGTAGACAGAGTTTCTTAAAAAGGTGGTCTTCATCAGGTGACATAGCTTTCTGTTCTCTTGGAGAGAACAATTTCCTTGATGGAGATGTCCAGGGACTGGAAGTAAAGGAGTCTATGAGTCTGTGTGGTCTTTCTCATCATGGCATGAAATATTAACGCATGCAAGACACAGATTCAGCCATAACAAAAAAGGCTGAAATGAACTCTGAAATTGTTTGTTATTTGCAAAGTTTCCAGTGAATATAATTTTATGTTGATAGTTTTGCATTCAGATGACACTTGAATGTGAGTCTTAGGCTTTGGTAAGTGATTATATACTTAAGCAATGCAAATTTGGGGAACGTGATTTTAGAAAAAAATAATAAATTTCCTGTAAGTACAAATGAATATCTTGTGGCAGCTAATGGAAAGTGCGAAGTTAAAATTAGGAATTAAGTCTCAGGAAAGTTGATAGCAATAGCAAGACTTTGTACTCAAATCGAGCAATTCTGCAGAGATATGTTAACGCATGCATGAGTGACAAGGACGGTAAAAGTGCTGTAACTTCTTAAAATGGATCTTAAATTAAGCAGATAGTTTTATTCTCTCGGGCTACAGATACAGGATCCAGTACATAATGCTCAAAGCATAAACCCAGATCAAATCTCGCTGCAGCAGCAGTATACAAGGGAGCAGAGAATAAGCATGCTGACTGTGCATTGAAGAGAAGGCACTTGAAAACCCCTATTTACCCTTGTTTCAGGCACGAGTACAGTTCTCAGTGTGTGAGTGATGCAAAAATAACTGGAGGATTGCATCAAGCATCCATCCACAGCAATTTAAATAAAGATGAGCTGACGTGCTTGAGATTAACTGCACTGTAAGCAGGCCCACAGTGCTCAGCAGAAAAAAGTGCAAGGGAGACAAAGGACAAGAGAGGGAGCAAGTTACATTTCTAGCAAAAGGACACATCACTTAGTCCAGGAAATCAGGATGCCCAGATTTTCATATCATTGAGGTAGATCTGGCTCTGGCAAGTCTACATCATGCTGTGTAGGCATTAGCTGCTCTGCATGTTTAACATGTGTCTGTAGTCCTAGAGGAAAATTCTTTTAGTATCTCAAGGAGAGCTACAGGAAAGGAGGGCACAGACTCCTTAGCAGGATCTATGATGACACAACAAGGAGAAATGGTTTCAAGCTTAAAGAGGGGATATTGAGGTATATGGAAAAAGTCTTTTACAGTGAGGGTGGTGAGGCACTGGAACGGGTTGCCCAGAGAAGTGGTGCATGCACCCTATCCCTGGAGACTTTCAAGGCCAGGCTGGACCTGATTCTTGGCAACCCGATCTAGCTGTGGATGTCCCTGTTCATTGCAGAGGAGTTGGACTAGGTGACTTTTAAAAGTTCCTTCCAACTCTAAGGATTCTATGATTCTTCCCCAGGTAGTTTCTGGAAGTCTAACTGGGTCAGAATGAGTCAGGATGCCTGCACAACACTGCTGGCAATATTTTTCACCCTGAATCTAGAAGCTAACTCTTTTTCAATTAGAAATCCAGGAAGAATTATGTCAGTCTCTGAAGAATGAGGAGCTTCCACAGCTGCTACCCTCAAGCCTTCATGGACATCAGAGAGACTACAGAGCCCTAGGTGAGGAAAGATCACAGCTCTTGAAAACTTATTTATGGGAGGAGAGGGAAAATCTGTAACTACAACAGCAGTGCTTGGCCTTCACTAACACAAGTGTTCCAAGTGGCTGGGAATGATGCTAAATCACAGGAGTGAGAATTTCTTAAAGAGAAATAAACATTTTTATAATGTCTTTTTCTTTCCCCTCCCCTCCCCTCCCCTCCCCTCCC
>VXAB01002622.1:15054-26610 GCA_013399175.1 Odontophorus gujanensis | reverse complement strand
TTTTTTTTTTTAAAAAAAAAAAACAACCTGTGAGAATCTTTCGCCTGCAGTAGCTAAACTCCATGCAGGGGGAAAAACATTACTAACTCCTTCAGTTTACACTCTGTCATAAATGTTTTTAACCTCGACTGCCTTTATTACATTATGAATTGAAGTGTTTCTGCTGAATGTAGTGATTTGTTTATATTTTTGTTGTTTCTGTTGGCATTTTATGTTCAGACATTTTTGAGTACTTAATGTAAAATAAACTCACACACAGATAACTTTGGAGCAGTGCAGTATTTTAAAAACCGCATGTTTACAGTAACACAGTGAGCGCTTTGAAATCAAAGTACAGCTCAGGATGAAACAAGAGGGAAAAAAAAATTAGAAGTCTGTGTGCTCATGAGTTTTATTCTGCCCAAGTTGGGCCAAAATTCTTCTCTCATCAAAAAATGACTTAAATCTGGACTTTCCCAGTAAGTCAGTGGAGATCCTTCATGTATGCCCGTCTCGAGAAAAGTAGAACTGGGGCCTCTGTTTCCATTTCTGGTTTATGCAATGGAAAGTTTCAAAATCTGAAGAAGCTGGGCCACTTGGATCACAGATAGCTATATGAGACTAAAGGCTTTCATCCATTTGTTCCAAATGTTTTCTATGCCTGTATTCTTGATTTCTATATGCTTTGTCTTTGTACCCTTTTTGTAAGCCAGGGGAGATATGATAAAAGTGTCTTGCTGGCTGCATTCAGAGTAGGAAATAGATGGTACGGGATCAGCACTGAGATGATAAGGAACAGCATTTTTCCTCCTTACATTTCTGAACAGAAAATGGTAAAGAGAAAAACATTGTTTAACAAGCCAGATCTTTTGTGGAAAACATAAACAAGACCGGTGTTCTATAACGGTTTCATCTCACTTCAATTCTGCCTTAACTGTATTTTAACAATTCAGTTTGAGAAAGGTGAGAAAAGTTAGTTCGTATCAGCTTAAATTTGCCTCACGCTTCTAAAACTAACTGAATATCTAAGAAAAGGCGTATTTAACATGTAGTTCTCTTCATTTTCAATCACCACCATCCACTTCATGCAATTTGGAGTTCAGCAGCTGGAAGCTCGGCCTGTGATCTCTGTTCTGGCCACTTGAGGGAATCAGTCTGTAGCGGTGGTCCATAATTTTTGTTTCTATGCTAAGGAAGTAAGAAAAATTATATTTTTTGCAGAACGTTTTCCAGCTTTACTTCAACATTGAAGACATCACAAAGCACCGTCCCAGAAATAAATTACTCCCTACATACTAAATATCCAGGAAGGGAAAAAAAATGTTGATAAATGAGAGTCTTGGGAGTTGCTAAGTGAGGTCCCTGTGCACAATTTATGATCATGCACTCTTGGACTTCAGAATGATTAATATAGCTAATTCTCACTAGAATAAGAGCTGTTTTAGCCCAGGAGAGAACTGTACATTATTGTTTATAGAAGCAGATAACATCAAAGTAGCTCACTGCTTGTGTTAAGCAAATACAGAATTCTGGGTCAGTGCAAATTAATCCTAAAGGAGTAAGAAAAAGTTCTTAATGACTGCTAGATCAGTGTGTTATCACTTTTCATACAACCAAAAATGGTGGAACTGTTGATGAGAATTACAAACAGCCTCACTCACCACAGCATGCTGGCAGCTGTCTATTAGCACAGTCACCACTGAGTACTCAGGCTGTTTGTAAACATAAAATTTGCTAATGATGTGTAAAAGATTTAGGCAATTTTCTGAGATACTTGAGCCTTTTCAAAACTGTCTTTTGCAACAAACACACAGTATATTTAATGCTACAGTCAGCTGAGTGGACTGAGAGCCTTAAAATTGTTTTCTTCTAATTCACATGGGAAAATATGGTTTGCAGAAATAAAATAAAAATTATTTACACTTGAAGTCACTGTGAAAAATGTTATTGTTGATTTATTAAGAAGCATCTATTAAGCTATGTTGTCTGGTCCAAAGGCACGCAGTTTAGCTTTCTTTGGAAGGAATATGTTGCATTTCACAGACTATAGTTAACTTCACAGTACTGTCAA
The DNA here is from genome assembly GCA_013399175.1 of Odontophorus gujanensis. Classification (NCBI taxonomy): domain Eukaryota; kingdom Metazoa; phylum Chordata; class Aves; order Galliformes; family Odontophoridae; genus Odontophorus; species Odontophorus gujanensis. Next base: position 24,560 of record VXAB01002622.1, on the reverse strand, counting down.
ATTGCCTTTGGAACAATAATTTGGAACAACAACAACAAAAAACAATAATAATTTTGTTCCTTTAAAGTATAGTTTAACTGCTTGGACCTGCTAGTGGTCTGAAAACTACCTACCTTTACCTCGTTACCAGTAAAGTCCTAACAACATCCTAGAAAAATCTGTGCACCTCTGAGCATACCCTAATGCATTGTAGTTCTGTTCCAGCACATCTGCCATGTTCTGTACCTTGTTCTGGGCAGAGCTGCTTCCAGGAGAGGAGGAGAGCAGGTAACTCAGATAACTATTAGATCCTCTGATGTATTCTCCTCTGGTACAGTTGCCACTTAGTCAATTTCATGCATATTTTTCAGTGCTTCTCAGCATATCTAGCTACAAAAACAAATGTTTTTCAAATGTTGTGGCAGGAAAAAATGAGTTTCCCTCTTGACTTGTAGCTTTCTTTCTACCACACCGTATTTGGGGTGCATCCTTGCAAATGGAGACATATTCTGATGTATTGAGGTCAAGGATGTGAAATTCTTCTCTGTGTATGCAAAGGAAAAATTTTTGTCCTTTGCTGGGCACCAGATCTTTATTTTTCACTCCATGATATTCTTGCATCGGAGATCTCACTGCTCAGAGTATGGGACAGAGCTGTAATAGTCTTTCTTTGTTCGAGTATCAAACCCACCTGAAGACACCAGGATCTCTCTGCACACAGCAGGGTGAGGGGTGATCCAGACTCTTGCATGTGCTATGCGATGTGCTTGCTTGAGTAAATGAGGCTACTCTTTAGTTATCATAGAATCATTAAAGTTGCACAGAGGGATTCCAGGTATTTGCCAAAAAAAAAAAGCACAAATGGTGGGAAGAGGTGCTGACTTCTTTTCAGAAGAGAGTTTAATAGCAAGGAAAAAAAAAAAACCCACCACAAAATGAAATCATATCTTCTCTTCCTCTCTTTAACCATTCTCTCTCACTTTCTTTTGAGGAAAGGAACCAGCATTCCCTATGATCACCTGGCTGGGAGGGAGGTTATTTAGATATGTACTGTTAAAAACTGCACAGCCAGTACTTCTTGTTCGGCCTCCTTCTGTAGGAAATCATCCGTAGGTGTCATGTCCATCGCCCCATCATTGCTTAACCAAACCTTTCAGCCCTCCTTTTTATTTTTTCAGTCATCTCACAGATTTCTGTCCCTCCTGTCCTTTAATCTTCCTCAGTGTTTCTCTCCAAACTTCTTCCAGTATGTCTACATTCCTAACTGGTACATATCAGGAGCTAAATATAGTGTAAAGAGTGCAGAACAGAGCTACGGTGTAATGAGTACTTAGAAAACATTAAAAAAACCCTCTGTCTTTGGTAACTGCTGTGTAGCAACGTTACAAAGTTTATCTGCAAAGGCAAAATGAGTTATTATTCACTTGCAGATAAAATTCTGAAATCTTCCACCTCTAATTCCTAGAAAAGAAAGGAACAAAAGTAAAATGTTCTGAGATGCTGCATGTATCGCAGTTCCACAGGATGGCATCTGCCTCTCGGGGCATGCACAGACCCCTCGGAGTGCTCTGCAGTATCTCCTGATGCCTGCCTTGTCCCACTCACTCCTTCTAATATCGCACTGGTCCTGTGCTGTGCAACTGGCCACTCTGACAGCTTTCATCATGCCAGAGTTTATGGCAACTGTAAATCTATTAAGCCACAATTTGCACTTAATAAAACGAAACAGCAAGCAGTTAAACAAAAGCTCGATCCTAAACTGGAGAACATTTTTCAGGAAAAGTCATCGGGGCTGCGGCTGCTACTGCTGCCTGCCTGCCTGCCTGCCTTCCTTTGAGAAATTCAATCGTGCTGACTGAGGAAACCTGGGGAGAGCTGGCTATTCCTTCCTTTGGTGTGTACTGGCCCTGTAGACCATTTAATCATCTGTGGATGACACAAAGGCTGCGCTGTGAGTACCGGATGTGGAGGAATGCACTTATCAGATGCTTCCTGCCCATGAGTGGGCACAGGCTCAGGCTCATCCCCACATCCCTGTGCTACGCAGTGTCCCTGCTGTCAGAGCAGAAAGCAGAGCAGAGAGCTGCTGTGGATCCTTCTGAGTCCCTTTGTTTTCATATGTCAGAGCATGCACAAGCAGTGCTTTGGGAGCTGAGGCCTCATGCTGCAGGCTGCAGGCAGCCCTGGAGGCACCCACCCTGAGAAGCACTGGGTGCAGCCTTAGCAAAAGGAGAGGGGCACTGGGAGACAGAGCAGAGATTTATTAGTTCCTGTGAAACACATTTCTCTGTCAGTGTTAACATGATCTCCTCCATTTCCACAGTCTAGCCTCCGCTCTATATTGTGGCATTTCTGGGTGACCAAGTGGCTGACCCTGGTTTGCTGGTGAATAGCCTGGTCAGAAATCATATGCCCAGTTTCATTAACTAGAGAAAAAATGCCCAGCCAGGGAAGGCAACGAGAGCTTGAATATCTGATCCATCGTACTAATTGGTTTGGAATATTAGCCTGTAGTTTCAATTAAAAATCCATTTCCTCTTGAGTGTAGGGATTTGCTGACAGCTTGGTCCACACATGTAACCACGCAAAGCTTGACATGTCATCCTCAACTCTGAGACCACATATGCTGGCAAACACACTCAGAATAGCTTCAAGAGCTGGTTACTTCTAAGAGGACGCCTCTGGACGTGGATCTATCCCCCCCTCCTTCTTATGAGCATTCCTCCTGACAAAGTTTTAGGATTTGTAATTCAAAAAAGCCACTCGCTGCTGACTAATGCGTGCCAATTAAGTTCAGCCCATTGAATCAACAGTTTCCTGTTACCTGTGCCTTCAGGTAGAACAGCGGCTGATACCCCTGCCCTTTCCCAGGCTTCTGTGCAGGGACCTTTCCTGCCCGAAAACAGTGGGGACACCTGTTTTCTGAGCAGGGAAGGCCAGCACCTGAAATCCTAGGAATGGTTCTGCTATTGAAAACAGGGGGCTTGATAAGGCAGCCACTGTGATAGGCAGCGGAAATTTGATGATGAAAGGAGATGCCTAATAGATTAATCTGGTGTGATTTGCCAAAACACAGGGTTTTCTGGAAGATTATCCACACTCGCAATAGGAAGCCCTTTGTTTTGTGAAAGTCCCCACTTATCATGGTATTCTTTATCTCAACAAGAAACATAATGGTTTACTTGTTTACATGCATGGCAGATATATTCAGAGCTGGGCTTAGGAACTGTGAACTCCTTTTCATTTGAAACATTTCCAGCAGGCAGGTTATTAGCTGAGGGGGAACAAGCAGTTGGACACACATAAAATTTAAATCTGCCTTGCTTAGATTGGCAAAAATGAATGTTATTTCATCCACCGGGAAAATGTTTTACTTCCTGCTCAAATACTTTTGGAAGAAAATCACAAGCTCATTTGTAGCCATCATATATGTATGTATATATTTTTTTAGAGTTAAGTGTTATGTCTACAGAAACGTATTTGTTACTGTACACCGGTTATTTTCCACTAATATTAATTATTTTATTAGCTTGTCTTTACTTCTTCAATTTTACTTTGCTTACTATAAAATGTGACTGATGGCTTTACATTATTTATACTGAATGTGTGGCTGGAATCTAGCCCTTGATGTACATTGGACAGAACTGCTTTGGTTTCTGGAATTGATTTTTAAATACCTTACACATTCAGGACTGCAGAACTACCAAAGCACTGTGCTCTTGAACTCTGAAAATAAACAAAAACTTCCATGTTAGAAAACAGTTTTATTAAAGTCCTTTTCGGCAATCCTGAACCAACAAAGTTTTCAGCAGAGTTCAGCATTAGTCTCACTAGATACATGGTATGCATGCTGCACAAAAGCGTGTGCAGAAAGAGTGTGAGTTGTACAAGCAGAGCTGGAGCTCTTAAAGCACAGGAATTTGCGGGGCTATTTTGCTGCAGACCTAGGCAGTAACATATTGTGCAAAACAGGCTTTAAATTTACAGTGGTGGCAGCCAGTTTCCAACCTAGAATAAATAAGAGGCAGGGAGCTGCCTCAAACCAGGTTGAAAGAAAAGGAAGATAAGAAAGTAATCTGCAATATCCAATGCCACAGAATTAGTTATGGGGACCTACCTCAGGACTTTGCTGCAGCCAGCACAACAGTGAGGTAGGAAACGAAATTAGAAAGAAGAGGGAAATGGGACTGGAAATCTGATAAATCCATCAAAAAGAATAGATCTCCAAAGATTTGTCTGTCTAGACCAGTGGACACAAATGAGAGTTAGTGGCTCATGCAAATGGATACAGTGTAATGAAAAATTACCATGGAGTAATACTTGGCATAGACAAAGGATTTTATTTTACTTGTAGGACATATTTTATGGTTTATGAAGACATTGGAAATCTACTTTCTGTTTTCTTCTTCCATACTCATAGTTTACATTACTTATTTTACAATGTGTTCAGGCACACATCGTACTTTTTGCTGTCTGCTCCAAACCTTCCTATAGTTTAAATTGTTGTTAAAGCCAAGTCCTGCAATTCAGACTCTTCAGTGCACAGCTGAAACTGAGGAGTGTGGGGAAGGCCTTCAGAATTTGGTTGGAATTAGTGCAAATTCATCACAATTTTTGTAACATCTCTTGTTTGGGTTTGAGAGAGCTCCGGATCAGTGTCTGGCTCACAAAGAAGTGTTGCATGCTGAATGGGTGGTTTGTTGAGAGATGAGGCTTCTGCTGAAGCAAAGCAACTTGGAGATGTATGGAGAAAGTCCTGTCACTTCTGTACAAGATGCTTCTTTCCACCAAATCCCACCGATTACCATTATAACAGAGATTTGAGAGCGAAACTGAACAACAAGAAAGAAGAGTTTCTATGAAAAATTATTACCATTTTCTTGTGATTGTCCTTTATAGGGAAATATCTCTTAAAAATGCATTTAAAATCTCCTAGAAAAAGTTATATATATACACACATATATATTTACACATACATATATATTTATATATGAATCATGAGAAAGTACCAAGCAATGGTTTGTCTCTCTATATACACAGAATCTTCAGCACTTCTGGTTTGCTGTTAGAGATGGCCCAGGCAGACTTTTGTGTCTGGAAGCTCATGGGTTGCTTTTGTATTCTATCGCTCTAGTTTTGTCCAGTAAAAGATATCACCTCTTCTTACAAGCCTTGACTTGGTTGTAAACTTAGATCATCCAAGCTACAACAACAACAGGACAAACTCCGCATAGTGCAAATGTAATTTGCAGGGTCAGCATGAAACTGATCCTGGATCTTGGATGAAAAGAGAGCTATATATGTTGTGTCACATCCATAGAGCTGCCAGCACCTGCTAAGAACCTTCAACACTAACTGAAGCCAAAGTGAGCTGAGGTCACGCTTCAGGCACGCCAGCATTAAGTCATTGTGTTCAGAGACCCTGACAAAATGTAGGGGCAGTGTGTACATATTGCAAAACCACAGTCCTCTGTCCATCCTCTCTTCCAGCTGCCCTTGGGTCTCCTTCACATAGGATGTGCAGAAATGTAGTCTTCTGGCTATATGAAATGATAAAAAGTCAATTTCTACGTTGTTAGGTTAGGTACAGAATTTGAATACACATCCAGAGTTTAGCCCAACATATTATTTCAGCTTTTTCAGAAGATGTTAAATATGTCAACTGTGTGAAGTATGTATTATAATGCGTTTTCAGTTTTACTGACCTCCCTAATGGAAAGACAAACATTGCAAAAATCCTTACTGAAAAGAAGGATGACTTTGGCATGTCAGCTTTCCATCAGTAGATCAGAAGCAACAGAACATTTATTGTTTTCAGTTCACCACAATTTTTAAAAGAAAATCTTGGATTTTTGGCAGCTAAAAATAAGAGTTTTCAATTCAGACAAAAGAATTGTTTTTTCTGGTATTAGTCCAAAGAATTAATACAACATAAAAAGCAATATTCTTCTGTCTGTATTTTAATGACGATGAAGTGTGTGTGTGTACTCTAATTTTGTCCTCCTCCTCCTACACTATATTTCCCTTCTTTGGTCCTTTTCCCTGCACCACAAGAGGGCACGGTGTGTGGCATCTCATCACTCACATTTGGCCATATGCGCTCAGGAATTGATACTGTAGCAAAAAGGTCATCAGACCTATAAATTAGTATGATCTTTGTGCAGAAATTCAAACTCTTTCACATTAGAGGGACAGCTTCCATTACCTAGTTCGGTGTCCAGCAGTCCATAGAAATAAATGCAGCTGTTTCATTTTGGAGCCAGTAGACAATTCCCATCATCAGTAGCGAAGACAACTGTTTGATCCATTCTATCTGCTTGTCCTCCCTACGCATCCCTCCTTTTTCGTAACCCTGACCTATCTGTCCTGTTCACAGCTCTTCACTATCTATGAAACTTGATGGAATTATTTTCAGTTATTCTCTGGAGAGGAGTCACCTTCCCAGTTTCAGCTTAGCAAATCTCTTCAATTGAAGCCAAATCACCACTGGAAAATGTTTTTTCTCTCCCTTTTCTATCCTTCTGTGCAATACACAAGACAGAAGGATCTTGATTGTCTTCTGCCAGTTCAAACAAAGACAGTCTGGGTGGAATGAGCATTCCTGTTGCCATCCTTCTCTCCCACACAAATGATGATCATTTATAGCAATTTACAATAATACAGCTTTGGAAAATATATATTGGAGGAGGAAGAGTTGTTTTAAGAGCTATGTGGAATTTTCAACATAAAACTAAGAAAAGCACAGGCAATTTTTAGTGGTAAAATATTTAAATCCCTGCATATTTGACAGATTATACCATGTGAATGATAATGATTTGTTGTAAATATCACCATAGCAGCTATACATAAATATATGCAGTATGGTCTGCACTTCAGAATAAAGAGAGAGGTTTATCTTTATTACCTGGTGTGCTACCAAGAATAGAAACGTCACTGTATTATTGAGAAAGGAGAAAACTTTGCTTTTTTATTTTTTTTTTTCCTTTCATTTGAACAGTGAGAAAATTGTAATGAGTCCTGGCCAGAAAATGTTGGCAATTGCACACTGGATAGACTGGAGGGGTGAAATCTGAGAATCCCAGAGGCAAAAAAGAAGGATGCTGGCAGGAACAGAAACTCAGATTTGGTAGCCACACTCATAGAGATGGCAAAAACAAAGCTGTAAGGAGGAACAAGGTTGCCAAGGGATGAGTTTAAAAGGGAGAAAGGGGGCAATGAAAGGAGAAAGCCTTAGAAAGGCTCTGAAAGATAGAAGAAGGAGAGGCAATAGAAGGAGCAGAGAATGTAAGAAAGGAGAATGTACATGACAGNTTTTCTCTCCCTTTTCTATCCTTCTGTGCAATACACAAGACAGAAGGATCTTGATTGTCTTCTGCCAGTTCAAACAAAGACAGTCTGGGTGGAATGAGCATTCCTGTTGCCATCCTTCTCTCCCACACAAATGATGATCATTTATAGCAATTTACAATAATACAGCTTTGGAAAATATATATTGGAGGAGGAAGAGTTGTTTTAAGAGCTATGTGGAATTTTCAACATAAAACTAAGAAAAGCACAGGCAATTTTTAGTGGTAAAATATTTAAATCCCTGCATATTTGACAGATTATACCATGTGAATGATAATGATTTGTTGTAAATATCACCATAGCAGCTATACATAAATATATGCAGTATGGTCTGCACTTCAGAATAAAGAGAGAGGTTTATCTTTATTACCTGGTGTGCTACCAAGAATAGAAACGTCACTGTATTATTGAGAAAGGAGAAAACTTTGCTTTTTTATTTTTTTTTTTCCTTTCATTTGAACAGTGAGAAAATTGTAATGAGTCCTGGCCAGAAAATGTTGGCAATTGCACACTGGATAGACTGGAGGGGTGAAATCTGAGAATCCCAGAGGCAAAAAAGAAGGATGCTGGCAGGAACAGAAACTCAGATTTGGTAGCCACACTCATAGAGATGGCAAAAACAAAGCTGTAAGGAGGAACAAGGTTGCCAAGGGATGAGTTTAAAAGGGAGAAAGGGGGCAATGAAAGGAGAAAGCCTTAGAAAGGCTCTGAAAGATAGAAGAAGGAGAGGCAATAGAAGGAGCAGAGAATGTAAGAAAGGAGAATGTACATGACAGCTCTTGAAGCATTAAGAGGTCACAGGTGGAAGTCATTCAGGTGTCCAAAGGAGCCTGTAAACATAGAAGAGAGGTGATGCAGAAGTAGTAAGATAAATTCTGTTGGAGAAGGTGGCGATTATCTAAGTGAAAGAACTGCAGAACAGACGGTGCAGGGGAAAACTGACCCAAGGACAGCAAACAAGTCAGAGAGCAAAGAGGAGAAGGAAAATGGCAGACTCTTGAGGCAGCCTAGTTCCTTCATCACTTAAGCTATTTACACCATCTATTTGGAGGCATTTGAATGTAGTTCCTGAGCCACGGCTAGAGTCTCTCCAGCCTCCCATAGAGCCAGCAGAGAGGCTGCACTAGTCAGCACAGGCTCTTTTTCTTGCTTTCCCCCTGGAAGATGCACTTTTTCTCTCCCTGGATCAATGCACAACAGGGCAGAGCTCCTCCACTAGCTCTCCCAGGCTAGCCCCAGATTTCTTCTGCTAAAAGCAAGAGCTACTGGTAAAGACAGTTAAAAAGCTTAGCCCTGCATGTCTACCAGGAGTATTTTCTTTCCCTCTCTCACTCTCTCACTCTCTCTCTTTTTTTTTAATGTGTCATTTCTTAGAATCTTTTCATTCTAATTAAAAGTGGTTTATATGTCAAGAGCTTATAAGGTTGAGTAATGCTTACAACGCACATGCAAAATAATAGGAAGAACTCCAAAACTAACACACACACGGTATGTGATGAAAAGTTTGTACGAAAGTTTAATGTTTTGTCCTTAGAAAGAAGCTAATGTTGTATGCACTGGTGTGTAAATACCTCAGATCCTGTTTCAATTAAATGCCTTCACTGAAGGAACCATAGCACAAAGACTGACTACTGCTATGTACAGAAAGTGATAAATTATCCAAGGATTATAGTTCATAAACATGAGACTCCATGTCTAGGGAAGAAATGAAATAACTGCCTTAGATATATTTAAAAAACAAGGTGTTCTGTGAGTAGCTAACAGAGGCTGATCTGAGAGTGTATTTTTTGTCTCAGAAATAACCTCTATATGTTATTACTGCATCGACCCTATTCATCTCTGACATCCCTACCTGGTAATCCCTTTTGGCACGAGAGAACACAGCCTGAAGCCAGCCCTGAGCTATGAGGTTACTGATTTGCTGGCCAATACACGGCCAGGAGCATTCATCATGCATCTAGATGCTGCCAAGCAAAAGCAAAGCTGAATTCAACCAAATGGGGGCCAGGTTACCTGGAAGAACAAACACATTTTTTCCTCTTCATCCAACCACAGATTTTCATGTCAGTTATTGGAACTTAACAGTCTTTGGAAGTTCTTGTCCTCTCTCAAGTGTGTGTCAAATTGTCCAGGTGTTTTTGTTTGTTTGTTTGCTTGTTTGCTTTTTTTTTTTTTTTTTT
>VXAB01002622.1:0-15028 GCA_013399175.1 Odontophorus gujanensis | reverse complement strand
TTTTTTTTTTGGGGGGGGGGGCGTTGGGGTGGCAGGAGAGGATGCAGGGAAAGGAAGAGAAAGAGAGAGAAAACAGGGCTAAAAATACCATTTGGATTTTTCCAGGCTCCTTATCCTGGAATATCAGCAAATGTGATGTGTAAAACAATATCTTTTTGTTGTTGTTGTTCACTAAAGACACGGAGTAGCAGACATAAATTGATTATTTTTATTTTGATACGGTAATGTGCTTTCATACACACGAACAGCTGCATTTTCTTCAGTTCAGGGTACATACACTTTTCAGTTCTGCATTTTTGTTTTCCCAGAAGGACAGACAACACACCAAGGAGTCATTTGGCCAGTGGGGGGTAAGAAAACTTTCCAGCGTAGAGATTACTATGGAGATAAACCCACAGCTGTGTGAGGAGTACGTTGATAAAATTACATCTGTTTACATCAGCTGAGGATCTCCCACTTATCTGCAGTAATATGTTTCCCAAGACAGCTTAACTGATCTGGACTTAATACTTGATTACATGGTTATTACACAAACTCTACAATGGCTCATAAGAGGAATCTTACTGTCTTCAGTAGTCTTATCTAATTTATACTCTAGGTCCCACAGCTATGACTGATACTATGTATTAACAAACCAAACTGAATGTTTTCAGTGCTCTGTACTGTCATTTTCATGCCACTCATCAGCAAACTTGTTTATAATTTTGGGGAATCCACAACTTTTCTTTGAGGTAACTGGACTCAGGAGAGCGGTCCACAGGCATAAATGGAGGTACAGGGGATGAAAGCTGAGTTCTGTGATGTGCTAATGCCAACACTGAGATGCAGAAGGTCCAGGACAGCTCCCACTGCTTTTTGTATTCTGATGTCATGGATAAGTATTATTATTTTTAAGAATATTATATTTTCAAACTGGTTTCAGCTTGGATTACTACATTTTAATTAGCAATCTCTCCTCATCTGGTTGTCACGCCATGGTAGCTGATCTACTGAGGTTGCAAGACACCAGACCTACAGTGGCTGAGATGCAAATGTGCCTACCGAAGGCCTTGCTTTTACAACTTAGAAATCTAATTACGCTGACCTTCAGGTGTGATTTTCACTTGCTGTCACTCCAAAGCCAGTAATACAAAAGCTACACACACAGTGTTGGTGCCCATAGTTCCTTGTTCTCATTTAAAAAAATTAATGATAGTGCATCTTTCCAGACCTTAAGATACCAAACTATTTTTTTTTCTTTTCTGTTCTCACAAGAATGTGGGTTGATGTGTGGGTAGGGCTGAGAGCTTTGTTCAGATGAGATTTCTGCATATATACCATTTCACAATGAAAGGAAATTAAGAGTGATATGTATAGAGAATGAATAAATTCATAGAAAAATAACTATTTTGTCTGTTTTTCATTTCTTATACATTCAATTGCTTTCTGAATGTATCATGTGGACTACCGTACTCCAAACATACTTTGCAGGCTTCTACTAACATGATAATCAGTTTTGTTTACATCACAATCAGACCTAAGTCATGCCTGTAAATCCATCACATTTTATGTATTTACACACAGACTTTTTCTCCCCTCTCTTGCCCCCAGCAGGTTGCATAAAATGCAAGGAATGGTTCCTAAGTCCTGAAGACAAATCTGCACAAAATACAAAGCAGAATCAAAGAACTGTAGGGGTTGGAAGAGACCTTCAGAGATCACTTAGTCCAACCCCCTGCCAAAGCAGCTCCCTAGCCCAGGTTGCACAGGTAGGCGTCCAGGCGGGTCTGGAACGTCTCCAGAGAAGGAGACTCCACCACCTCTCTGTGCAGCCTGTGCCAGTGCTCCGTCACTGCACTGTGAAGAGGTTCCCATGCACATTTGTGCAGAACTTCCTATGCATCAGTTTGCGTCCATTTCCCCTTGTCCTATCACCACACACTGCTGAGAAAAGTCCAGCCTTGTCCTTTTGTGCCCTGCTCCTTAGATATTTATCGACGTGGATCAGATCCCCTCTGAGTCTTCTTTTTTCAAGGCTGAACAGACCCAGGTCTTTCAGCCTTTCCTCATAAAGGAGGTGTTCTACACCCTTTATTATCTTTGTAGCCCTCCGCTGGTCTCTTTCAAGGAGATCCCTGTCTTTTCTGTACCTGGGAGTCCAGAACTGGACACAGTACTCCAGAAGAGGCCTCACCAGGGCAGAGTAGATGGGGAGGATCACCTCCCTTGACCTGTGGGCTCCTCCCCTGTTCACCTGTGGGCTGGTTCTGGAGGCAAAGCTGGTATACTCTGCCAAGGCCTTTGAGTGCTGCTAACAGGCAGCATAAGAAATAGTACAGTAACCCTCAAGAATTTCATTCCAAGCTCTCAATCAGGCAAGGAAAATTGAGACTTTCATTTTCTAGAGATGGCAAAAGAGAGTAAGTGTCTGATGCCTTTATGTTTTCCATGGACAGTGAGTTAACATCTCTGCAGACAAACTTGAAGCTTGAGTGCATAGCTGTGGCAGGAGAGGTTCTGATACCTGTATGACAAATATCTGCCAGCTGGGTTTCAACACACAGAAACTACAACTGCAGCTCTTGATCTGCATAACACATTTGCTCTCGCAAGCTTTTCAAAAACGAGAATTTTTGAACTGGAATTTTTCATGAAATTTCGATGAACTACCATTTGGATTCAAAGTAAATAAATAAATAAAGATTAAAGATGCAAATTAAATGGGGAAAAAAATAACACCTTTTAGGTACAGCAGACAAAACACACTCTGTGCCCCTAGTTCAGCTGCAGAACTGTGTGGCTGACATGGAGGGATGGATATTTTTGCTAAACAGCTCCACAGCAGCCTTATTTGATTACTTGAAAGCTGGGGAAATCTCACATCACTCCATCAAACACTCCTCCACCTATCAAGAAGAGCAAGAGATCTTACTTGGTGGTGATTTCAGTAGTGTACTAAAGAGCCTGTGTTGTCTTAAGTACGAGTGGTGCCACTGATTAGATAGGAAGTACTAGGAAGAGAAAAGAAAAAAAAACAAAAAGACAGGGAAGGATCACAGTGAGTGTGAAAAAGTGTGAATTTAGTGAAAACCACTCAGAAGCTGAGTTTAATTGGAAATCTAAACATTATATTTTCAGGTCTAATAACAACAACAACAACAACAAAACAACCCGGGACCTATTATTTGTAGGTGTCCTTTCTCTGCAGACATTGCCTGTCCAAAGGTACCGTGCTGACTATCACCCTGAAGTAGAGAAATCCAGATTTTCTTATGCTCTGCAGTGATGCTGGTGCACTCAAAGTGATTTCTGCCTTCATCAGAAAGACTTCAGATGGAAAGTTAGTGTAAAGAGCTTAAGAACACAGACATCACAAATAGATAATTAACCCATGCGAAAAGCCACAACAGAAGCCCACTGTATGATTTTAGAGCAGTTGAGCTCACACTTGCAAAAAGTTAACGCTCTTACAGCAGTTACCGTTTTTCAGTATTCTTTAAACGTTCTGACTCAAAATCTCAAAATGCGTTCCTATGTCAATGACAATCTTAATAGAGCCCAATTAGTTCCACAAGGCACTCTGTGATGCACAAGCCCCTGCCTTGATTGCGGTGAATGGTGGGTATTTCCTGTGTTTAAGTCCACATATGGATCGAGTAAGGCAGTGGCAGAGAGACTACTGTTTTCCTTCACTACATCTTCATTTCTTTTTCACAGGGTAAGCCTTTTTTGTTTTTCCTGGCTCTGTTGTCAAAACACTGACCAGAGTTTTGGCTTGTGGTATTGGAACCGGAGGCCAAAACAATCCTCTGGAAACCAGTGTGGCAAAATGTATTTTAGATCTCTACATTCACCATTCAGCCATGTGAGTGTCCCCGCCCACCGCCCCACTCTGTGGTTCAAAAACAACATGGGTTTGCCCCCAGAACGGCTTGATTTATTTGACAAGCTTTTTCAAGCTGGGTGTATCGACATTTAAACTGCTCTGAGGCTCAGCTTCTTACGTCACGTGTACAGCAAGTAGTAAAACACACGCTCATCATTTTCAGCCTCTATTAAAGCAGACAAGGTGAACACATTGTGCGTTCCACAGGATTGCTTGGAAAGCTCTTGGTCTCTCCAAAGACAGATCAAGCACAGCAGTTTGCTTTTCCCTGAAAACCAGGCAGCTGGGATCTTACAGTCTTTGGAAAATACATCTTTGTAACATCCACCTGCAAGCGCACCTCCTGTTCCAAAAAGAAGCTCAACGCAGAACAGGAAAAGGTGACACTTTGTAAGGGTTTCTGCCCAGGATGTGGCACAAGCACCTGGTGACATTGCAACTCATTGTCCTGCACTGCCATTCCAGGGAGGGACCATAGTTTCCCAGAGTTAATTGTAGGGACACAAGCAAAAACTCGGCTGTAAAACTACAATCAGGACAAGACCCATTTTACACATACAATTGGGGGAATTATGGAGGTAGATTAAATAATCTATCCAAGCAGAAACTGATAGAAGTACTGAGATGTCATTGCCCTGAACGCAGAACTCCTATGTGATATATTCCCAACCTTTCTCATTCCATTTATTTTTCCTGGGTAACAAAGCAGAGAGCTGGGTCTCTTTTGGTGCCAGCTGTGTGGCTGTGATCTAGGTAGCAGCATCCTACAGAGATATGCCTAGGGCTAAGTGTAGAGTCCGCTTCCTCCTTGATCAGCCCATCAGTTATTTGACCAAATCTCGGTATCCCACCTGGGTTTACTTCCCTAAGTGGTGGTGAGAAGATAGATAGATACCGGGGGCATGGCAGGAATGAACGCGGGCCGGGAGCCGCCCACGGGCCGCTGCCGGTGTCCCGCCGCATCCTCCGGGTCCGGCCCCTCGGGACTGCTCCACGTCTCCTCCGCGCTGATGTAGGGCCACTGAGGGTGGGCGAGAGTAACGCGAGGCAACGTTTCAACGGCCCCCATAAACTCGAGATGCGAGAGGCAGAGATCGGGGGGGGGGGGGAGGGGAATGGAGGAGGCTGAAAGTATAGCCACGAAGAGCACCGTTCGAGCCCCAGACACCGTAACTTGTTTTACGACTAGCGATCTGTTTAAAGATTTGTCCTGGAAGTACTCGCGATTGGGTTACAAAGGGTTACGTTAATTGCATTAAGCCATAATGACCCATGAAGGATCGCAAAGGCTTCGAGAGAAAAAAAAAAAAAAATGGAAAAAAAAATCACGGTTCTTCCTTAAAAACAAAACGCAAACGATAAAAAAAAATAAAATAAAAGTCCCGGAGGGAGCTGAGCCCCGATTCAGCGCCTGTGGCCCCGGCCCCGCCGTGTGCCCCCGGGAGCGGTGCGGGGTGGAGCGGGGCGGGGCGGGACGGAGCTCCGCTCCCGGTCCGTGGGCTCCCTCGGCGGGGCAGGGCTGGCAGGGCGAATTGTCATTCCAAATGAAAAGAAAACACGATTTCTAAGAAGTGTTTAGGAGGGTGCGCAGCGGGGCATATTTTCTTTCTTACTGGCAAGGGTTTGTAACTGGATCCCTTAACATTGCTGAGAACATGAAAACATGAAACAAAAGTATTGATCCAAGAATTCGCAGAAGAAAAGTATCCAAATACACACAGGTTTGTTTGGTGGGTTTTTTTTTTTGGTTTTTTTTTTTTTTTTTTTGTTAAGGTTCCATCAGATGTTTACAGGGCGCAGCTCGAGCCCTTGCGTGCGTGGGACAAAGTGTCATTTGTGCGGTTAAATCAGCATTATGCCCGCTTTAATTGCATCAGCTGCCAGAGACATCTAGGAATAATGGCATTAAAGAGGGAAATAGCAATCATCTTCAGAAGGCTGCAGAGTAATGGAAGGTCCTAATTAATTTAACCTTGCAGTCTTCCATAATGGCTGCACTTTATCATTTCCACAGATGGAGCTTGAAGGAATTAACAATGCCGTTTATCCCAGCTGACATCTCTGACTGTGGTTAGCCAATGGCACATTTCCCACTTCAAGATGCATTTCTTCACTTGAGGGAAACCAAGGCGAGTGCTGGCGATAGCCGTCGAAACTTGCTGCTGTGACGTGTGTGTGGCATGCTGGAAAACTCCGAGAAAAGGCACGAGATCGGTCTCTTTCTGGGCTCATCAAGTGATGCTGGGAGAAGATAGAGTGTTCCGTTGCTTACCAGAGCCAAGACGTTTCTAACACTTTTTCAGTTTTGTTTTCTTTTTCCATTATATTCCCTTCTACTATATTTTTCTTTAGCAGCCCGTCCCGCTAATCTTTTTCTCTAGATTCACATCAATTCGACCCAACGCCTTTCCAAGGCGATTCCCAGTGTTAATAACACACTTTCTGCGCTCGGGAAACCTGAGCAGCTCCGAGGTAAGCAGTGCCCCGCCCGCAAAGCGCAGCACCATCAGAACAGTTTGGACGGGACTGCTGTTTATCGTCTCAGCAAACAACGCATTCTCCGCATCGTCACGTCCGACACGCACACGCAGCCACGAGTCACTCGTGGTTGCCACCACGCAGTCGGGAAGGGAGAAACGCTGCTTCGCAAAGCCTGGCGAGAACCCCCTCTGTTCCCTGGTGCTCGCACGGGGATAAATTGAGGCACTAAAACGTTCTGCACCTCTGCTCGCACCGCTGGGATATGGGAGGGCGGCTTTTGGCAGCTTTCGGAGGGACACTTGTTGCCCCGAACAACGGGACCGGACGCGCTGGTGGATGAGCATCAGACAGGTGTACTCTCCGCACAGTTCCCTCTGCCCCCTCCCGTTCCTTAAAGCTTTGATGGTGCCCCAAAGATGGGGACAGTTCCCCTTTCTGTGAGCCGTCACAACGCCTCAGGGCTCCGAGATAGATCTTAAACTGCATTTCCTTCCCTTTTATTTTTATTATTTCCCAAAAGTTTATTGGTATTTGCCGTTTGTTGATACTGTTGTTCGATTTTATTTATTTTGGGGCTTTATTGTTGCTTGTTGTTGGTTTTAGTTTTCTTTGCATGGTTCCGTGCAAGTCTCCCGTACCTGAACACGGTCGTTGTCGAAATGATGACTCGATACCATTCTTACACCCTAACACAGCGACTGTCCTTTCTGCTCTCCACAGCGTAACAAAAAGCGAGGCTTACATGAAAGAATGGGATCTGCTAGTGAAAGTGTGACTATAACTTGCAGCGATTAAAAAATAAATAAATACATTTAAGTAAAAATAACTAAATAAAGATCGGCAGCCTAGGAGTGAACCGCCTGTGAAGCGCCGGTTCAGGAGGGTGGGTACCTCCAGGCGCCCGCACTGTGGGCGGAGAGCGCGAGCGCCGTGATCTGCACTGTTGACATGCGTGGCCGTGACGCTCAGCCTTCTAACGGAAGGGATAACGATGCCTGCCCGCTGAACAAAGCAGGCTGCCCGCTGTGATGCCCCGTTCATTGGCTGCCTGGAAACAACCGTACGCACAGAAACATAGAATGATTTGGATTGGAAGGGTCCTTTAAAGATCACCTAGTCCCAACCCCCCCCTGCTAGAGGCAGGGTCACCTCCCTCTAGACCAGGTATGCATCTTCGTGTGTGTATTCCCTACAGTAAACGGAACATGAGCAAGAATCCGCGTTCTGCGCAGAGGAATTCAGGCTGCGGCTGAAGGCACGGGCTGAAGGGGCAGAAGGTGCGGGACGGCCGTCCGTGGCGGATGGAGATCTGTGAAATCAGCCTGAATAAATAAATAAATAGTGAACAAACACGGGCAGCGAAGCCCGCAGCGCTTGCGAGCTGGGAGCACCTGCTCACTCAGCCGGGCCGCTGTCCGCCCGCTCCCGGATGGGACCGGCCCGAGGAGGAGCGCTGCTCGGGGACCGCAGGTTTCTCTCCATGTCTCGGCTGATGCCGTTGCGGGAATGCGCCCAAACGTAAATCCAGACCGTGTGAACGCGGCATTTCTCTCCCCCACCCTCCCCGCCTCCCCTTCCCTATATTCGCTGATTTCTGATGATAGCGATAGGCGTATCCCTGAGAATATATTTAAAGACCGCGCAGCGTCGCTGCCAGAAAGTCAGAACTCCCAAGGGGACCCCACCCCCCATGCTGCCGGAGCCGAGGGTCGGGGAGCTCTGCCCGGAACGCAGAGGCATCTTTCCCCGTGCACCCGGCCCCGGCGTGGCGGGGGCACAACGCTTCTTCCGAGGCCGTCCCCGGAGGGTGAGCCCCTCCACAGCGCCCGCCCGTAGCTCAGAGATCCCTTAAATCTTCAAATCTCCTATGAAAATTAATAAAAACAGACGAAATCCTAGACAGTCCATAGCAACTGATTTTTATCTACCGTTTTACGCGCTTCATTATCCACCTAAATAGAAAACCCCCGCGATTTAATGTAGTTTACGGAGACCACAGGCATTTTTGGCTTTCGTTCGCCTTTTCATTCTAGCGCTGGCAATGGGCTGATTTCAGACTTCTCTCAACAGTTGAATAAATCTGGAGGCTGGGATGGGAGCAACGAAGGAGAAAATGACTACACTCCGTGTGCTTGTCTTAATGCCTCCTCCAATCCGCTCGGGGAGCCCGACAAACGCCGCATTTCTGCGCACCTCCACGGGCCCTCGCTCTCTGGCACTGCCGCAGCCCGACAAAATCGGAGACCTCGGCCGGGCGCGGGGGATGCGCGGGTTGGCTTTAATCAGCATCGTCAGAGAAACAGTCAAGTGTGGGTTTGTTTCAGGCCATGTTTACATCTATCAGTATGTTCGTTACAATCTTGTCAACAGTTTTAATTCAAAGCGTATGCTAAAGCAGGAGAAATTAAACGGTACAAGGGAGCGCGTTATTTTTAGAAAAATATCTTCAAGCCCGCTGAAGTGGCCGAAATCTTTGGACCGAACCGGCGGCTGATGTTTTCTGACCAGTTTTATCAGCAGCAAGATGGCTTGGTGCAGCGCCCACAGTGCACCGAAGCAAACGGTCTCCTCGTCGAGAATTTTCCCAGTTGTCTCAAATGACGCGCAACTTTGCGCGTCATTTAAACCCTTCGTTTCCACCAGGCACCGGCAGGAGCTGGCACGCGCAGTGTGCGGACAGGGCTGACGCCTTCTGCGCTCGCTGCCCTCCCACGGCCGCGCAGCCCTTGGAGCTCGCTGCTCCACCCCGCGCACCGCCCCGTTCGCACTGCGCACTGCGCGCAACTCGTCGCCGCTGGAACAGCCGGAGCAAGGCGCAGAGAGCCTCTTCTACCTGCGCGCTATTTTTGGCTTAGCCGTGCGCGCAGGGCGGGGGCCGTCCGGCGGCGCAGCGCGTCCCGTCGGCTCTTTTCGCTCTCAGGCATCCCCAGCTCACTTTTCACATCAAATAGGCCATTAACTTTTGATCCTTGCTGCTACATTCCAGGTTTCCCAGTGATGTTTCCTGCACGCTGAGCCCCCTCTTTTACCTCCCCCTTCGCCCCTCGCTTCTGTCCCACTTCACATTTAAACACGAAGCGGTAGATCTGAATTTCTGTCGAAAACGTAATTTTGAACATATGCACTCCTTCATCTCTCCGAGCTTGGCCTCCCACCGAAATGCCTCTCGGAGGAGGGACCGAACATTTCAGATACCCCGGAAGAGAGCTGCGTTTTTTGGCATTTTCCCATCTTGTAGCGAGGGAGCCGGAATGAAACCTATTATCATACTGACTGATGCCCGCGAAGCCATTTCCATAACTTCAAAGCCCGAACGCTTCCATCGGCAATTGCTGCGCTCGGACACTGCAAACAGCGACGGGGACAAAGTCACGTCAGCTACTCGTGTTTAGGAGACTACTACTACGCAGCAAGGACTCTGTTTTCAGGCGAAGGGTTGCGGGGTGTTGTTTTGTTGTTGTTTGCCTGGTTTTGTTGCATTTGTTTGTTTTGTTGGGATGGGGAGCGTGCGTCCTTGTTTGTTTGTTTTTCCCCCCTATTTGACGTCCCAGTTTTCTCCCAGGCATAAGAACCGCCCCGATGGCAGTGCACAAGGAACAGCACAGCGAGCCGCCCCACTGCACCCTCGAGGTGCTGCAAGAGGTCACCACTGCTACACCCCAGATTGGCCCATCCCCACCCCGTGTCCTCTATGCCAAAAAAAAACAAAACAAAACAAAAAAAACCTACAACCCCAAACCCTAATTAAAACAACTGAAGGGCCTCAGGCCGGGAAGTCCCGTCAAAGCACTCAGCGCCCAATTCAGCGCGGGGGTGCAGCAGAGCCGGGGCCGCGCAACCCGAGGGCACAGACGGAGCAGCCCCGACCCCGCAGCACCACCGGAGCTCTGTACCGCAGACATCGCTTTTTGCCTCTGCCCCACGCGTTTCGCTTTGATCGTGGGAGAATATTTCCTTCGAACCTTCAGCGTTTCCTTCAGTTTCCTCTCGATGAGTTCGCTGTCTGGAGTAATCCCAGAAGTGCGCGCAGAAGAGGCCCAAACAAACCCACAGAAGGTGATAAACAACTTTTCCCCACACAGCTGAGGACATGTTTGGTTTTGGTTNCCACAGCGGAGGGCATTTTTGTTTTTTGTTGTGTTTGGTTTTTTTTTTTTTTTTTTTTTTTTTTTTTTTTTTCCCTCCGGATATGTCAGAAATGTGCTGCAATGCCTTTTGTTCATTTCTTTCGTTCATTAGAACAACGTCATTCTTTTATTTTCTCATCATTACAACACAACCGTGCCTTGTGAATTGATATTTACAAGGAGATCCAAGGGTGAAAATGGTAAAACTATTTGAACATCTTCTTATGAACACAGTTTTCTCGAATATACCGAGTAATTTTCTTTTATGTTCTTCCTGACGATAGAATAATGAGAGATAAGCAAGGCTTAGTTCGTAAACAAGACGATTAAGTTACACAGACTGGCCTCTCAGGCTGCTAGGAGTTAAACGGAGCCATAACCTTCTCAGGAAAACGAGGCACATCTACAAAGAAGTTTTCTGAGATTCCAGATAAGGCACCTCTGACTAAACTGAATTTGGGAAACTGCTGTTTCAAATTTGCAGTAGTCACTCTGCGCTGGGCAGCTTCCACGTGCATCTCACGCAGTACTGATGCACAAACACGGGTCTGCAGGACCTTAAACAAGCAGATCGCCACTGGGAACTGTTCAGCCCCATCGATGTCGTTGTTATGCACACAGGCTCCTAACTTCAGGCCTTTGCTGCTGAAGAACCTCATCTCGAATTCTTAAAGAGACCTAAGCAAATGATATTGTGCCATTTCACATGCAGTGCTCAGTTTGAAGGTCTTCACGAATATCAGGAAGAGCCAGGACAACTAAAATCAACAAAGAGCTGAAAATATAAAAGGCAGTAAAACAGAATTTCCTTGATAATGTCTAATCGTGTTTGAGGCGCTTATTTCATGAGGGAAACTTCTGTACATGTACACACTTGTACCGAGCTCCATAAGTGGGCTCACTATAATCACAAATGCAGCTGTTTGCACCGTTGGATCTTAGAAAGCAGTTGCTGATTTCACAAACACTGAAAAAAATGCTCAAAATCTATCAGAAGTCAGAGGTAGCAGCATCTGCCTCAGAAATGTTTCATCAGAAACCACTCCAGAAAGGTTTCCCTTTGCATTTTTTTCTACTAATAAAAATTCAGTGTGGGATTTTGCTTTTAGTGGCACCGAGCTGAGGATGACATGTGTCTCTGGAACTGGAAGCTCCACTTTACCAAAGCTGTGTTGGCATGGGCACCCAGGTTTGCACTTGGGGTAGTGCTTCTGTTCTGAATGGCTGTGCCGGGGCAACTGGAATCCAGCTGCTTACATGCTGCTGCAGGGGACAGGGCAAAAGCATTATCGTTTTCTTTCTGCTACTGAAGGATACCAACAGACTCTGAGGCAGACAAGAGTGCACTTTCTGAGCGATGCAGTCCTATTTTTATACTGTTTTTCCAGGATAAAACTTCACTCAAGTAAAACAATGAATATTTTAAAAAGTGAGGGCATGCTCAAGTTGCTTCTAGAAAGTTAAACCACACGATGGACTGAGGGCTACTGGTTTTACAGCTCAGGGCAAGGCAAGCAGCGTGTTGCAGTGGGTCTGACACAGAAGGAAAAACATCCAGATAGGGCACAGTAATGTCCATGGTAATGAACTCAAATCCTTGAGTCTGTAAAACCACATTGTGTTCTTGAGTGATGAATTTTGTATTTGGATCATTGACTTGGTTGAAAGAAGTGTAAAGACAGCTCCCTACTGGCAAAATATCTGAGGAGGTTACAGAATGCTGTTTATTCCAGCTAGTGTCTGGAATAAATTATGTTCCAGAAATTGGCTCCTGATACTCCCATTTCAGATGAGAATTTGTACAGCGTGCTAAATCCCAATGCTTCCAGCCAAACCAGACCCTTCATTAGGGTTTGCTGTTCATCATACCTGCCAGGAGCTCTTGTGTCTGGAGAGGTGGCTGCTTTGAGGAATGAAAGAATAACAGAGAGGGAACCATTCACCTTGGAGCTCCTGTCAGTTCTCAAAGATATTGCAAACTTCAGGACTCGGGAGTTAGTCACTCTGAATACGTTTTCTTACTATTCCTCCTGAACATCTTTAGCTGTATAAGAAAGCCCCAAACAGTTTTTAGATAGAGCCGTAGGCTGTATAAGTCAGATAATGTTTTGGAGTTTTCTGCTGCAGATAAGAGGATGACTGCAGCAGGTGAGCAGGACACAAACTCACTGTTACCCCAGTGGAAGCAGCAGATACTCAAAGCTCCTGAGATTGGACTCTAGGAAGAAGGATGGCGATATGAATGCTACTTTAAGCATCTTGTCTTAAACATTTTGGCCAATAGTCCACATTTATCAATCACCCATTGTGAATGGTATTTATGCTGATTCTTTTACTCTGTGCCTAAGAAATTACATAGGTCACTTGACCTTTATTACAACATGAACAACTCAAAAATGCAGAGAAGGCCAACAGAAACACTACTAACTCAGTTCTTAGTGAATCTGAAACGCTCATCACCATACTGCCCAGGAGAGCTGGAAGGAGGTCCACTCCCTCACTTCGGTAAGTGGGCTTGCACCTCTCATGACCACAGTGTGAGTACTCAAAAATGTGTTCAATCAAAGGCCGTGAATCTCAAGAAACTTCTCCATACAGTGTGAAATTCAGGCTGCATGATGTGAGCCCAGGAGAAACCACATTACAGATGTCCTGTTCTTGCTTCCTAAAATTTCTATCAACCTGTTTGTGCTCTTATCCATTTCACGCTCCACAAGAAGGGAGCAGGTGGACCTGTGACTTCATCCTTGCTTAAGTGTCCCCTAGTCTATGGACCACTGTTTTACTGCACAGATTACATCCTTCCCTCAGGTGCGTTAGGGCAAATTAAGCTGCTTGACCACAGTAAGAAAACACTCACCTGAGGCAGAACAATCTGCTACTTCCTAGTATAGCCCATTGTCATGGGCCAACGTGAGTCTGATTACTGAATTTAATAGGAATTAGTGTAACCTTTGTTTAATATCTTAAAATTGTAGCGAACTGGAAATAGTTTCATGAAAATTAAAAATCTATGCACTTATAAATAATAACATGGCCTAGTGGGTCCACTTACTTTAAAGAAAAATCTGCACTTTTTGTTGGTATGTTTGTGCTCAGCCCAGGACTGGAGAAGAAACAACTGGGGGGAAAACTCCCTATCTTTGCTATTCCAATTGATTGAGGTCCTTTGGGACAAACAGTAAGATACTCTTTGAATTTAAATGGTATTGCTGGTGTAACCATCATGAAGGAAGATCACTATGGGGAAAGCATCTTACTTTCTCTGCAAGTAGAGAGATGCTTTGTACTCCCTGAGTTTGGCCTACAGGTGCAAAGAGCTGAAAAAGGAAAATAGACAAAGGGCAGGTATGGAAGCCAGGGAAGTGTTTGAATTAAGTGGAAGAGCTTGAAGCAATGGCAGCGTTATTATTATTATTGCTGTTGTTAGCTTGTCTAGGGGAATACACCATGTGGTTTAGGGGAGAAAAAAGGGAGAACAAAGCCTAGGCTGTATTGTTCATATTTATAGTACAGGCAGACTTGCAGCACTTTATCTCCTCAGGAGGGATGAATTTACCAAACTGAAGTGGGAATTCATTTGCTTTAGACTCAAGTGCCAGTGCTTCATGTTTGTGAAGAACTTGGAATTGTAGAATCACAGAATTGTTTGAGTTGGAAGAGACACTTAAAGCTCATCTACTCCAACTCCCCTGCAATGAACAGGGACACCTACAGCTATGCCAGGTTGCTCCGAACCTTGTTTAGCCTGGCCTTGAGTGTCTCCAGGGATGGGTCTTTTCTGGACAACCCGTTCCAGTGCCTCATTACCCTTATAATAAAAACGATCTCCCCTATGTCCAATCTAAATCTTCCCTCTTTTAGTTTGAAACCATTTCCCCTAATCCTATCACAACAGACTCCGCTAAAGACTTTTAGTTCATACCCTTAGGATGGGCGAGTAAAGGGCATGCTATATCACTGCCCTGCACCTACTGCCGACCTGAAGCACACAACACGACGCCCCAGAGCCATGCTTTCTCCCCTCACAGATAAGAAGGAGAGGATGACGACGCTCACAAGCTCTGAACTTGAGGCTTCAGACCTAATGCGAGGTTCCCGGGTCAGGTGCGGCACGCAGCACTGCGCAGCTCCCGCAGAACCCCGCTCCCTGCTGCCCGCGGTGCCCTCCTCCCCTCCTGCACCCAGGGCACAGCCGGATTGCCAGCCCGGCCAAGCAAGCCCTTTTTTCCCTGCTAAATCCGCAGTACTGCGAGAAGCCGAGATCTTTCCGTGCCTATCATCCACCTCCTCAATATTAAAAAAATAAGAGAGAAGAAAAGAAAGAAAGAAACAAAGAAAGAAATCTCACGTTCCTTTTAAAAATTAAAAAAATGAAGTAATAACCAAAAGCGCGGCCAGGCCCGCGGCGCTCTGGGTGCGCCGGGCGAGCCGCAGGCGGCCGGGCAGGCGCGGTGCTGCCGCCGGGTGAGGCGGCGGCGGGAGGAGGAGAAGAGGCGGGCGGCCGAGCTGCGCTGCGCTCGGGGAACTTTCCCCACCGCCGCCTCCCCCAAAC
>VXAB01002618.1:5483-20009 GCA_013399175.1 Odontophorus gujanensis | reverse complement strand
ACCTGCCCGTAAACCGTTGAGAATGTGATGATCAGTTTTTAACTGTTACCTCACAAGCAGTGAATTTAGCCATATATGCAATAGTATTTGTATAATGAAGAATAACTTGAAGGATATAGAGAAGGATTTGAGGGTGGACAGAAAACTGAACATGAGCAGACAATATGCATTTGCAGCCTAGACAACTAATCACATCATTAGTTGCATCAAAAAAAAACATGCCTAACAGGTTGAGAGATGTGATTGTCCCTCTTTATTCCTCTTTTGTGATACCTCACATGCAGTACACTTTCAGTATTAATCTCTGGTGCCCTCAGCACAAGAAGGACATGGAGATGTTGGAGAAAATCCAAGAGAGACCATCAAAGATAGTCAGAGGTCTTCAGCACCTCTTCTATGAAGAGACACTGAGAAAGCTGGGGTCGGTGAGCCTGGAGAAATGAAGGCTCCAGGAAAACCTAATTGTAGCATACAAGTACTTAAAGAAGTACAGGAAAGCCAGAGAGGAGCCCTTTATCAGGTCATGTGATGATAAGACAGGAAGTATTGGTTTCAAACTAGAAGTGGGTAAATTAAGAATAGGTATTAGGAAGAAATTCTTCACTCAGGCAGCGGCGAGGCACAAGAACAGGTTGCCCAGGGAAGCTGTGTATGCCTCATCCATAAAAGAATCGAAGGCCAGGTTGTGTGGGACTTTGAGCAAGCAGGTCTAGTGGTCTGAAATACTGTTGTGGTCAGGAGGCTCAAATTAGATTATCTTTAAAATCCATTCCAACCCAAATTGTTCCATGATCCCATCGTTCTATGAATTTATGACAATATGATTTTCTTAGAGGTGGTTAGTGAAGAATGTTTAACATGTTAGTAGCACCATTAAAAGAAGGGAACTTCTAGAGTGCAAAATATGAGTGTTTCCTCGAAATTCTGAAATAATATTTAGCTTTATTTCACACCATTTGCTTTTTTATGCCTGCTTTCTTGTGCGCAGGTGTGAAAGATGATTTAAACTCGACTGTTTCTGTATTATAATCAAATACAAGCAACATCTGATTATTCTCCTGGTTAGATCACACAGGAAAGCACCTCAGGTAGAACAGACCATGCTAGAAGAGACACAGATATATATATTTCTACTAATAGTTAAGAATTAGATACCAAATTTTCTTCTGCCAGTAGAGAAAAAATAAGGCTTATGTTCCTCTACTTTAAATGAAACTGGACAGTAACAGGTTCAGGAATTGCCTATTCTAATTTTCCAGGACAGGATCTTCCTGTCTGGGTATTTATACAACAGCTACCACTATGGTATCTAAGCCCTCTGTTGATTTATTAAACTGCACTCATAAAACTCTCTGGACTTTTTTTCACGGCTCTGTTATTTTATGTGGTGTTATTGTGGGAAAGCAAGGTCAGTGAAAGAATGTTTTACATTTTGTTCTGAATGTGCTGAGGCTTACAGTCATTTTGATTTGTTCCAGAAGCAAATAACACAACACGGAGCAGTAGCCAAAAAACTTCTGTCTCCTGCTTTCATGAGTTTTGTTGTAGCTGTTGTTTGTGAGGAATGAAGATCCTTTGTATGATACTTCCAATAAGGAAGGTACACTGAACAGGGATTTTTGGAATTTGAGGAGAAAATTCTTGAATTCGTCTTAGAAGTCATCAGAGCTGCCTCAAATGTTGATCTGCTATTAGCAGTTACTTGCTCATCAGGTGGATCTGTGGTCTCCATCAGCTGGAGGGTATGTTTGTTTTCATATTATAAGTTTGGCAGTTGCTTGCCTGTTTACAGTTCAGTATAGTTACCAAAGCCAGGAGGCATGGGACCAGACAAGCAGACGTATAGGCTTTAAAGATACAGCCAGAACTCACAAGGTGAAGTGCAACATTACCATGGCTGTGTTTCAGACATACACTCCAGGTTCTCAGAGTGCTCACATGGAGTGCAAGGAAGCACCTTCTCTTGAGACACGTGTATAACAGAAGTAATCTTCATCACAGTGAAAATACCACTGAAATTCAAGCACTGTCTCTACTTTTCTTAACAGTGCCCAGAACATTTTTTTCTCCATTTAGCTGTGAATCCAAAAGAACAAAAATTTTGAGTAATATTACTGGAATAGTAATATTTGAATTAGGAGATCCAGAGGGAAAACCTGCTCATGTGTTTCTGGCACTCTCATCCATATCTAACAGTGCTCACCTCACAGAGAGGCTGGGCAGGATGAAGCTGAAAGTAAGATCCAAGTGGAATTTTAAATGGATGTAAACTGGAAAAAAAGGGGCAAACAGGGTTATGATTCAAGAGCCTTTTGTGAGAAGATGTGAGGCATGGTCAAGTTTTGACTTTTGACTGTTTAAGGGAAGACATTAGAATCTTGGGTCACCTCTTCCACCTGGAAGAACAAGCAACGTGTATGTACATATCAGTTCCAAGATTCTTCCCAGTACCATTTTTGAAGTCACCAAATGCTACAAGGTCTGCCACAGTGTCTCTCCAAAAATCAGCAGTAAGTTCCTGGCCCCGCAAAACTTTACAGCTGCTGATTCATGTCCATTAGTCTGTATGGGAGATGAAAATGACACAACTAATTTCTTTTAGACCTTCCTATCTGTCCTTCAAAACATCAGAGCCATGATGGTTACGTTTTCTGCCACAACAGTTTCAGATCTCTGTAGGGAGAGAACTTTGGTACTGGGGTATGATTCACTAGTATAGCACTGTGGGAGATTTTTGAGCTGCACACATGGACAAGATTAAACAGCACAAAATTCCCTTTGACATGCAAGGCTGTTTTGTATGGATGGGAGCAGCAGAACTAGGTCATCCAGAGTATTTCCCAGAAATGTGCATACATAATAAAGAATAAAATGTTGATATTAAAAATCCACAAATATATTTGGACATTAAAAAAGAATAAACCAAAACAAACAAAAAAAAATGGTATCTGTGAAAAACAATATATTGTAAATTTAATCTTTTGTAAGAATCTTTTTTTTAATTAATAGACATTAAGTCAGCAAAAACTTTGTTCATCACTGTGCTGCGATGAACAAACATAAATATAATCAAACCCAGGTCTCTTTCTTTCTCTTTCTTTACTATTCTGACCAACACGTTTTAATTCAGTCCATATGAATGAAGTTCAACCATTAATTTTATATAATGTGATCTATGCCACAGAATAGATGATACAGTATCAGTTGCCAAATTAGAATGGTCTAACTGAAATAGATAACGTGCATTTAGTGAAGCCAAGACATAATTTGCTTGAACTAATATTAGTAATGCAGCCAACATATGAGATTTTAAGCCCAAAGTACATTTGTATATGGGATTTTATAATGTAAATGGATATATTTTTTTCCAAACCACTGTATAGTCAGTAAAACCCATCAGCTTCCTTTGTGTCGGCTCACATAACACTGCTTAACGTTACTTTTCCTCTTTTCATTTTCATGTTTAATAAATTTCTCCAAAAACTTCCTAGGTTTGATTTATTTTTTTTTTCTGGTAGAAACATATTCAAAAGCAGAATTTTTCACTGTGATTCCAAGTTCTCTGTTCTATTCCTCAGTTGCAGGCCAATGTTATAACTAAATCTGGACAGAAAGATAAGATTTCCAGTAAATACCTACAATTATTTTCCAACCTTCTCCATGTTTAGGATTTGTGCATTCTGAAATGAACCTGGAATCAGACCAAAAAAAAAGGAATAGTTTTTGGTAAAGAAGCTTGGAGACAAATCTACCTGCTGGACAAAACAGAACATATTTTGAGCAGTGATGTGAATAAACAAATATGTCATTACCTTCCTTAAACTCACTATTCCTGAAAAGTGTTTTCATCATTTTCCCTTTCAACTTCTGAAAATAGAAATCTATTACTTAATTCCTTGCAGATTCTGACACTATGAGAAAAAACTTCAGATATAACTGTTTTGGTATTGTAAACCAAGAAATTTCTATCTGATAGTAATTTTGAAGGAGGGTCTCTCTAACAGCAATGCATGTTACTGTACAGTTGCATAGCAAAAGCCCTTCCTAGCCCAAGATCTTAATGTTTTGCTTATGTTTCTGGTCACAATATGTAGGAAACCCTACATGTGTAAGTGTTACTAAATCTGTACAGTATAATTGGCCAATTCACAACTGAAAACATCTCTCGAGATTTTGCTTCCTGGAAGCATCACAAAGGGCTACAACAAATGTAAGAGACTGACAACCAAAATCTTGGTCTTCTTGTTCTGCAGAACCTTCTGCAAAAGTTCAATTAAGATAAATATGCTGCCTCTCATGATCTGGACAGCTTTGCCTCATCACTCCAGGTTTGGTATTACAGCACAGGCGGCTCGCTAATGGCTAAAAGAAACTCAGATCCAGCTGAGCATAAAAATACATATTTTATGTACTAAACAATTCTACTCTTTCCACTTTCTTTGAATGTTGTGGAAATTTTGCTTCTAGGTTGTAAAACCTGCTAATATTTCTTATAAATCACATTTCAAAAAATGCTAAAAGGGATGTTTAAATTCATTTTCAATAGCATAATAGAAGTCTTTTGTAGAGTATAAAATTATGCAGCTGCTAGATATATTGCCCCCCATCCTGTCACTGGGCAGTGATGAAAAGAGCCTGGCTCATAAACTTGATACTCACTCTTCAGATATTCTTAAGAGATGATGAAATCCCCTCTCAGCCTTCTCTTCTACAGGCTCAACAGCTTCAGATTACACAACCTTTCTTCATAAGAGAAATGCTCCAGGCCACTAATCAGCCCTGTAGCCCTCTGCTGAACTCTCTCCAGCAGTTTCCTGCCTTTCTTTAACTGTTGAGACTAGTACTGAACACAATACTCCAGATACTGCCTCACTAGGGCAGAGTGGAGGGGAAAGATAGCCTCCCCTTAGCTGCTGACCATGTTCCATTTAATGTACCCCAAAATACCATTGGCATTCTTGGCCACAGGGACAAACTGCTGGCTTATAGCCAACCTCCTGTCCACCAGGACACCCAGGTCCTTCTCCACTTCACTCATTTGCAGCAGGTCTCCTAAGCTATACTGAATTATACGGTGAATCATCCTCAAGTGTAAGACTCTACATTTGCCCTTTTTGAATCACATCAGGATCCTCTCTACGCAATTCTACAACTTGTCCAGGTATTGCTGAATGGCAGCACAGCCTTCTGGTTTATCAGCCACTCTCCCAGCTTGGTATCATTAGAAAACTTGCTGAAGGTGCATTCTATCCTTTCATCCAAGGTCACTGACGTAGATGTTAAACAATACCAGACCCAGTACTGACTCCTAGGGAGCACTACCACTAACTACTTTGGAGCCACTGATCACAGCCCTCTGAGATCTGCCAATCATCCAGTTCTCAATACACTTCACTGTCTGCTCATCTATCTCATGCTTCTTGCCTACAAGGATGTTATTGGAAAATGTTAGAAGTCTTGTTGAAGTCAAGACAGAAAACCTCCACTGCTCTTCCTTCATTTACACAGGCTGACATGATATCATAGAAGGCTGTCGCATTGGTTAAGCATAATTTCTACTTGGTGACTCCATGTTGACCATTCATGATAACCTTCTCCTCTTTCTCGTCCTTGAAGATTACATCCAGAATCGGTTATTCCATCACCTTTCCAGGAATTGATGTGAGGTTTCCCATTTCCTGTTAACTCTTTTTGAAGACTAGAGTGACATTGTTTTTTCTCTAGTCTTCAGGCACCTCTCCTATTCTCCATGACCTTTCAGAGATGACAGAGAGTGGTGGAGTGGTTTAGCAATCAATTCTGCCAGCTTCCTCAGAAGTTGTGATTTGTACACATCTGGTTTGGCTGAATGATCTTCAACCAACTCCTCTTCTTCCATTGATATGTCTTCCTTTCTCCAGGTTCTCTTTCTTACCTTCAGGGTCTGGGATTCCTTAGGGAAAGTCTCAGTATTAAAGATTAAAGGACACCTTCTCAGTGTCCTCTGCTACCAGGGCACCCACCTCATCAGGTGGAGAACTATTTTCCCTAATTTTCTTTTCAGTATTGATATTCTTAAAGATTACTTTCTTGTGGATCTCCCTCATCAGATTTAAGTCTGGTCATCCTTGGTGTTCCTTTTACATCCCTGCATGCCCTGACAATATTCCTACTGGTATTCCTCCCAAGTGTGTAAACTCCTTTTCCACATTCTATAAACTTCTTTTTTCCATTTGATTTTTTTTATTATTTTATTTTATCTTATTTTATTTTACTTTGTGAGCTCTTTGCTCATTCATACAAGTCTCTTGCCCTTTTTTGACTCATTTTCTACTTTTAGAGATGCACTAATCTGGATTTTGGAGGAAGAGGTGCTTGAATTTAACCAAATATTTCAGTCCTCCTTACCTTTCAGTGCTTTAACTCATAGAGTGCTTCCAAGCAGGTCCTTGAGATCAGAACTGGTTCTCCTGAAGACCAGTGTTGTAATGCTACTTACTGCCTTGTTTCTTCCATACAAGATCCTGAACCTCACTGTGCCAAGTCTTCTGCATCTCCACTCGTCGTTTTTGTTTGTGAGTAGAAGATCCAGCAACACATCTCACCTTGGTAACTTCTCCATTGATTGTGTTAGTGTAAAGCAAGCAAAGGCGGTGACAGAGCCTTTATTTGAGGTAGAGGCGCTACAGAAAGAGATATTAGAGATAACGGAAATGAACTCACCCCTCCCGGCGACTGTTTAGGTTAAGGAATGCAGCCCACTCTCGTTCGAACACTGGCGCGCCGGAAGGAAGGGAGCTAGGGCGAGGGGGGGGCAACGCGCGCGGGCTCTGAGCGTATCTGTGCTCCCGGAAGTACCGCTAGAAGCACCACCGTGAGGGAGAGAGCGGGAGGTTGAGAGGACCTGCGCTCCGTCACTCGGGTCACTCAGATGCTCATTCACTGGTTCAGGCTGTGACCAGACAATCCCACTGCAGTTAGAAAGGTGTTTAAACTTCCTGGTGCATAAACCTCCTTTACTGTGTATGCCTGGTAGTGCTGATTTTCCTGCAAACATCAGAGTGACTGAAGCCCTCATGAGAACCAGTTCCTGTGATCCTGAGGCTATTTTCAGCTGCCTGTAGAAGTTCTCGTCAACTTCCTCCTCCTAATCCGATGGACTCTAGTATACACCCACAATGGTTTGATCTGTATTATCCTGCTCCTTTATTCTCAACCATAAGCTCTCCTCTTATTCATCACTCGTCCCTAAGCTGTTCTATCACATGTAGAACAGCTTCTCCACCTCACCTTTCTGGCCTGTCTTTCCAAAAAAATTCATAGCCATTCATGGCAGCATTCTGATCATGTAAGCTGTCCTGTCACATCTCTGTGACTGTGATGAGAACATTGCCCTTTTGCTGCACCCAGATCTCTGATTTAGCAGAGGATTGTTACAGTTAGGGTAGTATGGTTAAGTCATGGTTGGACTTGATGATCTTTAAGGTTTTTTCCAACCTGAATGATACTATGGTTCTATAATTCTTCCTGCTCATTCCCTGTGCTGCGTGTGTTGGTATGCAGGAACTTCAGGGAAGAAAAAGAGCAGAGGATACAGGTTTCTCCAGGGGGATCCAACAGCATTCCCCATAGCTATACACACCTTTGAGGTGGCTGACTTTATGGTTCACGTAACAGGAGGCAGCTAAGGGGACATTTGTCACTCTTTTAGATCACCTGGCTTTTAGTTTTCACAAATTCTTTGGTTTTCAGGAAACAAGAGGTTTTATTTTTTTNCAACCATAAGCTCTCCTCTTATTCATCACTCGTCCCTAAGCTGTTCTATCACATGTAGAACAGCTTCTCCACCTCACCTTTCTGGCCTGTCTTTCCAAAAAAATTCATAGCCATTCATGGCAGCATTCTGATCATGTAAGCTGTCCTGTCACATCTCTGTGACTGTGATGAGAACATTGCCCTTTTGCTGCACCCAGATCTCTGATTTAGCAGAGGATTGTTACAGTTAGGGTAGTATGGTTAAGTCATGGTTGGACTTGATGATCTTTAAGGTTTTTTCCAACCTGAATGATACTATGGTTCTATAATTCTTCCTGCTCATTCCCTGTGCTGCGTGTGTTGGTATGCAGGAACTTCAGGGAAGAAAAAGAGCAGAGGATACAGGTTTCTCCAGGGGGATCCAACAGCATTCCCCATAGCTATACACACCTTTGAGGTGGCTGACTTTATGGTTCACGTAACAGGAGGCAGCTAAGGGGACATTTGTCACTCTTTTAGATCACCTGGCTTTTAGTTTTCACAAATTCTTTGGTTTTCAGGAAACAAGAGGTTTTATTTTTTTTTTATTTTTTTATTTTTTAAGTGTTTTCACTCAATAATTCAAAACTGTCACTACTGGGACTACGTTAGTATGCATCACTTGAAGATCTGACCTCAAATTAGGCATTTATGGCGTGAGGGCAAGCAGTAATAGAACAAACTTACATTATAAAAGGACATTTGTTTCATATGAAATCAGTTAACAGTCATGAAAACCCCCTGAAATTAATAGAAACTAATTGAAAGTAATGGAGAATTACCTGAAAATGTAGCACAAGTAGATAGAATTAATTGAAGATAATTGATAGTGACTGGAATTAATAAAAAAATGGAAATAAATTGGGCTTAATTGAAATTTATTGAAATTGAATTAAACTCAATAACTGAAAACCTATTAAATTTAATATAATCTAATTGGTATTAATTTTATGCAATGTTTAATAGTAATATAACATTTCTAAAAGAGATTTTTATGAGATATTTTATTTGTAAAACCCTATTTTTTATAATAGTAAAAATAAGTTTAAAAAATTAATCAGATAACAGTAACTGCAGGTTCCTTTTGAAATAGTTTAGTGAGTGGCATATGATACTTATAACAAAAGTTAATTCCAAGACTTAGTAAGATGTCGTGTGGATCTTCTGTCATGGTCGAGACTCTTATTAGAGTTTAATGTGAACATTCTACTTGTTACGTAGTTGACTTTATTTGGTAAAGAAATCCATGACCATGTATTGAATTCAGAATCTTTATCTCCAGCTAGTAAGTGTTTTGTATTCAAGACCTATTAAATTCTTGCAGATTAAATTCTGTTGTATCACAAGTGTATCAACTATTTCCACCTCCCTGAAGCTTCTCACTTGAAATGACTAAACACTTTCTCACTGAAGCTCATTAATGGACGTATTCAACTCAGTTATTGAAGTTTGTTTCCTGTGCTACCTTTTTGTAGTAACTTGCAGGAAGCTGAGAGATGATGTAAACGTTTTACTCTACTCAAAGTACCTCAGTGGGTGCTTGACGCTTTAGTTGAAGCTATTGCATTGTAACTTTGACTTTACCAGGAGTTTAAACATTTAAGTCATATTTATAAATCTATGTTTTGTTATCTGAATTTATGTAGATTAACCAACAAGTTGAAGTTTTCCTCTAGTTGGACTTTGGAGTTAAAGTCAAAATAAAGGAGACTCTCTTCATAAAGAAGATTTGTACTTTGCAGTCATTGTCCTGGTTTTGGATGGGACTGAGATAATTTTTTTCTCATAGTACTTAGTGTGATGCTGTACTTTGGGTTCAGAAGAAAAACAGCATCAGTAATACACTGATGTTTTTATTTGCTGAGCTGTGCTGTACAGAGCCAAAGATATTTCTGTTTCTGAGCTTCTCGTACTGCCCTTCCACTGAGGGGGGCTGGGGAGCACAAAGAACTGGGATGGAAAAGAACCAGGACAGCTGAACTAAACTGATGAAATGGATATTCTGTACTAAATGACATCATTTGATTAAAGTTTTAAAATGGTAGAGAGTTGGCTGAAAGCACAGCACTCCTGGAGAACTAGCTGTGAATTAGTCAGTGAGTGATGAGCAACTACTTGTGCATCCCTTGTTTTGTGGATATTGTAGGGTAAATAACCAAAAGAGTAGTACTCAGAGGAAACCNAATATATATATATATATATATATATATATATATATTCAGTTTTCAGTTAATTGCTTAGTACAAAGTGTAGGGATGCCTTCTGAGGGAAAAGATGAATTTTAAAACAGAAATGATCTGGAGAACTAAGAGAGAGCAGAAGTTGAACTAGTTAAAGTGAGAGGTAGAAGACAGAGATATAAGAAGGAACTGTAATGAAGAAGTGACTGAATCAATATTACTCTGCTGACTACATGGACATTCATACATGGGTTATTTTATTTCCACACAGACGTGTAACACCTAATGCTGTGGTAGCTGTAACTGGTAGTATATTACTTTAAATCTCTGATGCCATCCTGGAACTAAGCAAAGATGCCTGTAGGTTTCCAGAAGTACAAATAGGTCTAGTACTATTTGTCAGGGAAGTTCTGATGGGAAACAAAGCACATTGCGAGACTCTGGAGAGAGCAGTGAAATGCACCTCAGGAGTGAAATGTGAAACTGAAATCCATCTATCCCCATTTGTCATTGTGAGTGAGTTAATGGCCTGCTCTATCTGATGCACTGTAGCAGACAAGCCTCTTTGATTTACTGGTTATCTGGGTGATTTCAAACCACATACACTGCTAGGTAACACTGTGGATTCTCCCTCCCCCTCCCAGCCTATTTATCCACTTCTGTCTTCCTGCTGAGACATGATTTCATTTGATTAACTACTTGAGTTTAATTGCAAAATGGAAACAGAGACTTAAGACACATACTCCATTTCAGCTGAGAGAATACACCAAGGAACTTCTGGTGGGAGTTAATTTCCATGTCATCTGCTTTCTAGTTCAGCCAGAAACATGTAGGGTGGCAGAAGAATAGGACGAAAAAGAGAATCCTCAAAAGATTTATTTCAGTTTGGACAGTCATTGCAGTGCTTCACTGCCTTCCCACACCACAACCTGTGACTACTGTTCCTTTTTCCCCTGGAACAAAAATCATCACTCTCATAATTTTCATCACAAAGGCTGCTCATGGACCCTTTCTCTGTTTTTCCTTCTCCAAAACAAACAAGACCAGCTACTAAGCTTCTTTTTGCAGATCATGTAACTCAGGATCATTGATCACGCTCCATTAAACCTGCTCAAGCTTTTCACCTCTTTCTTTATCTTAGGAATCCCAAACCGCTCATAGTACTTGAATTGTTGATAAACTTAGTCATGGACTTCATTTTTGGACGCCTTGAAAGAAAAAGAGAAAAAGAAGTCTTAAAAATATAAGAAGAGGGATAATAGAAGAGACCAGTGAATGGAATAGATGCCATAAAACAGTTCAAATAGATTTTACACAAAATTAACTAAATCAAAGATAAATACCTTTGCTAAATGCTGATGGTAGTGCAGGACTTAATTTCTTTCCTTCTTGCTTTATGGGGAAAAGATATATAAATTAAAACAGTAGCACGTTTATTAGATGTTCTCAATTCCAGTCACAGACCTATAAAAACATCTGGGAGGAAAGAGAAACCTCAAAATAAGGATCATGCAAGTGCTAAATCACCTAGAAATATGCATTCAAATAGTTTTCTGAGTTATAAAAGCATGATAGAATTTTAATGCATTTCTCAGTCCAGTCTGAGTTTTTACCAAATGGCTTTGATTGTCCAAGGAGATTTCTGAGGAGATGGGTTAACTTCTGCAAATAGCTGTGCTCATTTGAAATGGCTGTTTAGATATTCTGAACTGTCGTATCATGCATGAAAGTACACTTTTGCCCTTTCTTATAAGTCTTGAATTTCATTATAACACTGTTCAACGTTATTCAGTCTCAGCTATTTCCTCCTTCTTTTTCTTCTTAAAATTGTATTTATTTATTTATATCATGATAATAACATCCTTGGGGGTATCGTATTGGCAAGACATATTTCTTGGACTCCCACTTTTCCCAGGAGTGCAATTGCCTTGTGGTAATTATAAGATGTCGTACGTTATTATGAAGGTGCCTTATTGCTCAAGCACATCAGGGATATCTGATAATGTAATTACTTCACCTTATAAAACTATCATAAATCATACATGAGAGACTTTTTTTTTTTTTTTTTTATTATAAAGCTGTTAGAAGAATTATCACATTGCATGAACAGGCATATCATGGTATGACTAGTGTCATGTCCCCTAAGCATGTGGTAGGAAATGGGAGTATTAAAATAAAATATTTAACATAAATGATTAAACAAAATGGTTTCAGAAAGCATGGTTCTTTATTGAAGGTTTAGAAGAACAGGTTATCATCTGAGTGTGCCGTGTATATGTGTCTTCTGAGACATGAATAACAGCTTCAGATTTTCTGCTGCTTCTTATTTTCTTGCCTTTCCTTTCTTCCTCCTTTGCAGCTTTCCCAAGTGCAGTAAAATTGTTATAAAAGCAAATCAATAAGCACTTGAAACACTGGCCATTGTACAAAGAATTGTGCTTCTATTGGTCATCACTTTAATAACATCTAATGATTATTTCTCCCTCTTTCAGCCTCTAAGGTTTCCTGGCACTGTATTGATTTAGAGCTTGTGACAGAGTTCTGATTATAATTAAAAATCATCAATGGGCAAACAGAAAGCAATTCTACTTAGCAATAAACTGAATGGATAATCACTAGGTCAGGTGGTGAAACCACAAAATATTTCCAATAGTACCAGGTGAAGAATAATTGCAAGTTGCTTGATGAATTCCAATTCAGTAGGGCTTTACTGAATTTTAGACAAAGGCTTTTGTGCTCTAAGAAAATGACTAGGGCTACTGGTCTGAAGTAAACCCTTTCACACTTAGGGCTCCTAATTTCCTCAGTGAACCAAATTTCTGAGATTTTTGGCCTGAGGGTGGAAACATACTCCTCGAGGATTCATTCAAGGAATCCAAGATTAGATCTAATGACATGAAGGGTAAGCGTACAAAATAGGAGAAAGAGTCTGAAAGGCTTCCTTTGGCTGTTCCTGGTAGCAGACATGTTTCTGGTGGCAAAGATTGTTTTCTTTATGTTTCTTCAACATTCATATAGTGGTTGCATATAGTTGTGCACATTATAGAAAGATAATTTTATTTCCAGAGGAAGCAGTGTGACATGACTGCTATGAAATCCTTCAGTGGATCAAAGGTCAAGATAGGTAGAAGTAGGAAGAAAGATTGCTGTTGGATAGTCTTTGGATTTGGAGCATAAACATCTTCAGGTGGGGTATAACAAAGTTTAGCTTCAAATTNTAAATAAATAAAAATAAAAATAAACACCCCAGTTTAAGGAGTGCATTTTCTGCCTTATGTTCTTAGATTTTCTTCAGGTTTGTTGTAATGTGCTGAAAAACCTCCATGTTCATCTTGATTATTATACTTGCATTATCCTCAGTTGTGAAATGAACATGAAAGAAGATGATTCTTTTAATTTTATGTCCTGACCTTGGTCCTGTATGTCCTAAATAGTTTGGAGGATATTCAAGGTATCTGGGGAGTCATGCTGAGGGTGTACTATTTCATACACAGTATATGTGGCTACTCTGGGAAATCATGTTGAGTGGATTCATCTGAGTCACTCTTCAAGCCAGCAACTTTTTTGTAGACATAAACTTTGTGCTTCAGTTTAAAGCTGCAAAAGACAATTTCTTAGAAGTTAGATGTTTGTATTTTATTTTGAGGAAGGAGGAAACATATAGTTCAGGATTATTTTATAAAAACAATATTTACTTTGCCATTTCCAGGTACATAAATAAGAAGTCACTAGTCTGCTTTATTTTAGTTTACTTCATTCTCACTGCTTACTATGCATCAACTGATATCAATGGTCTGATATCCCTCATGCTTTCAAATGACATTCCTTCTACGCTTGGTGTCCTACTCATTAGGGATGCAACAGACTTAACCCAGAGTTAAGTTATACAATCAGTCCAGCGGAAGAGACTCCCTAATTTTCTTGCAGTCTCAGCATGTTGGAATCATAAAAAGTTTTAAATTATAACAATAATAGTAAAATAAATCAGTGGATAAATATGCCCTTGCAAAAGCAGAGCTTCTAGCTAGGATGCCTAAAGGCCCCTTTCCATTGCTATTTGAGCAAACAAAAGTGCAGTCATTTTCTGTTTTCTCTTGTTTTGCATAATCAGCTGATTACCTTATTTTTCTCTTCTAGACTGCTTAACACAATTAGGTAATGAAGAGCACTGCATTTCTTTGCTATTTTAGCATCTTGGAAGTGCTTCACTAAGGGATTTTTAGTTCTGGTAACTGGCATATATGTACATATGTGTACATCTCAGCTTGAAATCTGCATTCAGGGGCCTCCTCTTTGTCCAGGCAAGGGGCAGAATGAGTTATGTGTGAGTGCTTCTTCTCAAATAGTTGCTGCACTCTGCTGGTGAGCCACAGAAATCTTGCATTTACTCTGGAAGGTGTGGCATAGGGGCATGTGTGCAAAGGAACAGGTGGGATAGGGCAAACAGCATTGATTCATCCGTATATATATTATCAGGAATTAATCTGGCTTTCTTTTGAGGGAATGTTATTAATTTTTTTTATTATTATTATTATTTCATTTATTTATTTTTTATGAAGGATGCAGATTCATC
>VXAB01002617.1:0-51432 GCA_013399175.1 Odontophorus gujanensis | reverse complement strand
CTTCTCTGGAGATACTCAAGACATTTTGGCATTGTATAATGTTTCATTTTAACAAGCTTCTGAGAAATATTCCAATAAAAAAAAATAAGGCAAACCACTATTTTATTCATTAAATTACAACCAAATAACTCTGTTTGCAAGCTACAAAGATTTGTAATAGATTGCTTGCCATATTGCTGCTCTTCTATTTCAAGAGCAGTTAAATGAAAGATTGTATCAAATGGTAGCATTAGAATTCAGATCTTGTCATACTGGATCAGAATATCTGGTCCACTGTCTTAACCCTGACAGTAGCAAATTCATATGCTTAATATCCATAAAGTT
The DNA here is from genome assembly GCA_013399175.1 of Odontophorus gujanensis. NCBI lineage: Eukaryota > Metazoa > Chordata > Aves > Galliformes > Odontophoridae > Odontophorus > Odontophorus gujanensis. Next base: position 51,108 of record VXAB01002617.1, on the reverse strand, counting down.
TCTGAATACAGTTGTTAATCTGCCATCCAGAGAGAAAAATGTTCATTTTTTTTTAGTTAATGCTTGGTGTAGAACCAGAACTTCGAGATTTTACTTCCCTTTGTGCCTTTGCATGTGTGCTATGTGTGTGTGAATATATATGTGTAGATATATGGAGGGACAGTTAGTACTCCTTACGTAGGTATTAATTTTGGTGGTTTTGGTTTTTTTGGTTTTTTTTTTTTTACCCTTGTTTTTTTTAAGATGGAAGAGGGGTTTTCAATTTTTTTAAAAAAAAAAAAAAAAAAAAGAGAGAGAGAGATGAGAGAGATAAGACTTTTCTCATACTTCAGTCCTGCTACAAAAAGAACATCAGCAAGTTAAGTTGATCTTTCATTTGTTTAGTTGTGGTTATCTTAAGAAGGTGATCTATGGAGTCCTGTAATTACATATGTCAGAAAGCAATCAAAAAATGCTTATTTCATTCTAATCAATGTTTCCTAGTTATAATCTACACAGTGGAATAGTTTCACTTCATGCTGATAATCTCAGCCTGTACAAAATGACGTCCTCTTTAGAAGCATATATGCTTTATTGTCTTTTAATATAATATACACTAGACATCTGTGACAGCACTGTAACATATTATGCGCATGTTTATTCTCCATATAATTAATTATCTTTTATGCATATATCAATATCAGAAATTTGTGTGATTATGAGAACTTGCATTATTTGGGGCTTTTTGTGTTCACTTTTTCTTTGTTTTATGTAAGTTTGATAGGATGCTGGTATTTTTTCTTCTTAAGCCACACAGACAGCATTGGGAATAAAAGAGCCAGTAGTTTTGAAAGGCAGTAAAAATATCATGAAGTTGAGGAAAGGAAATAAAAGAATACTACAAAAACACAAGCAAGCAAGCAAACAGACAAACAAACCTCAAAGGAGATATGTATTCTATGCTTTTATATGATAAGTATATTTTACATTGGATATATATTTTTAAGATATAAAAAAGGACATTCTGTTGGAGTCAACTTTAACTAAATTCTAACATTTGCCAAAGATACTAGCTATGTCTGCATCCAAACACAGTTCCTACACCTTAAAATATATATATTATAGGTTACTCCCTACTCTGAAGATACTGCAACATTCATACCTTGGTAAATGCCTCTTCTGGGGAAATAAGTTACTTTTGCAAACAAAATTTTAGTGACAGGGTGCCTAATCTTTCTTTATGTTACCAGAGAATTCAAAAACATTAGCTCTATCAAATCTATAGCTGACTTCATTAAGGATGTTGCGCATACGTTTTATGAGAATACATAGTTCAAATTATTCACTCAATATACTTGAGATTTACTTTTTAATCAGGGCCTTTCTCTTCTAGACTATGTAAAAAGCTATTTCTACATCCCAAGAGAGTAACTAAATTCGTTTGTTGTTAGGTGATCTTGGAGAGGGAGAAGAGAGGCTATACTCGAAGTTAATGTGCAGTTGGGAATATCATTCAAACAAATGATTGTAGCTTAGTGATAAAAATACACTGTTATACATAACACTTTGTATCTCCTCCTGGATCCTAGGGATGGTTTTCTTGATCTGTTTGGTGTTTGTTTGCTTTTTGGAGGTTTTTTGCTATCTTTGTAGAGTCACAGATATTCACTCTTTAATTTGCAGTATGTGGGGGTTTAACAACCCTCTCCTCTCCATTTTAATACCCTTTCACATAATTAGAAATTAAAGCTGTCTATACTTAAGGAATAAAAATTTACCTCTTATAAACTGTTTTTTTTCTGAAATGCACAGCATCCAAAATGTGTAATTATGAGTACTAAATATTTCAAACCAGTTCTGACATGTTGGCTAGTCAAAGAGCTCAGAAATCAATTAATTTTTCATTCTGATCATCTACTTGAAGATTTTTCATTTTTAATCCCAGCAAGGAATCTTAAATATAATAAGCTTGAGATTCCCTTTGCAACTGTATTCAAGTACAACAGCATCTGGACATGTGTTAACAAACACTTTTTTTAAGTCCTTGATTGAGCCTTTTCATGGTAAGTTCAAAAGCTTGAAACATACAAAAAGAGAAGTCCAAATAAATATTATTCATTCAGCCATGCTTTTTTACTCTCTGGTGACAGCTATGAAATGAAATTCCTATTATATTTTTCAGATGAGATCTGGCTTGTATATAGAAGAGTCCCAAAACACTGAAGCAAACACATATTTTACAGTGTATGCATAATAAGCATTTTGCCTCCAGGGTAGCTGTCATTTGACTACAGAATGTTTTAGATTTACATTCTGAATATATAATCGCTATTATAATGTTTCATATCAATAAATTAAAAGATAAGAATTATGACAGGAAGGCAGCAAAATAACATGTCAAGGTCTGTTTGCTTTCCTATTTACCTTATCAATCATCACTCAATCGTAAGTCTTCGGGCAAATAAATCTGTCAACATGTTTATTTTTGTTGTGAGGTTTATCTATATGCTTTTATTTGTTCCCCAGAAAATGTTTACATGGTGATGTGCTTCCCCACCACGTGATAGTTTCCCATATTAGTTGTGAATAAAATGTAAAATTGGTGGATGGACTATTACATGCTGTGTTGACATTGTTGCAATGCATGTTTTCACTAAATTTGTCTGGATGACTGAATTTATGGCTTCTCTATTCAATTTTATTTCAAGAATACTCTTCTTTTACTTTTGACTGGTGATTGCCTTCCTGTTGTAAGCTTGAAACAATCTTGTCCAGCAGACAGTGATTCAGTGGTATGCTAGAGATTCTGTTACTTGCCACAAAATGAAAAATAACTTACAGTGAATGGCTGTTACGCAGTCCTAAATGTTCCTTCATTGCTTATGCTGACTTAAACTGTTCTGCTATTAGAAATATATTTTGGAGAAATTTTCCATTAAAAGGTTTCTCATAGAAAAGAATTCAACATTATCCAGCTTGGTCTAAAGAGAGAAGTTTTGAAAGAAATTACATAAACCTTTTTAATAAATAAATCTATTAAAAATTCACGTTCTGATTTACAGCCAGGTTGGAAGCATATATTTCAAAAACATTCATTTTTGTTATCTTTCTCATCATAAACATTAAAGTTTAAGCATTACATATATTTTCTGTGCAGGACTGTACATCTAGAAATAAAAGACTTTATAAAATAATGTAGCAAATCCAGTGATTTACAGTGGAAAGCAAAACATTCACTAAGATAGGTTCCGACTGCACACCTCCAAGTGACCATGACCTTAACTCAGACAGATCTTAAGAAAGTCGATGTTATCATCCAGGTCTTAAACTGCAGATCTTCCTATGGCTGGAAAAGCAGTGTGTGACCACATATGTATAAGTTGTTGTCCAGACATGAGAAGCTTGGTTGCCCTCGAAGACTGAGGCAAAGAACTTGTTGAGTATCTCAACTATCTCCATGTTTGTTGTAGCCTTTTCTCCCTTCTCATTTATTGGAGTGGTAAACTCTCTTTAGGCTGTTCATTCTGACAAATGTACCTGTTGAATCCCTTCTCACTGTTTTTCACATCCTTCACCAAGATCAGTTTCATGCATGCCTTGACTTCACTCATCTCATCTCTCTGCGTCCAGACAGTATCTCTGTACTCTTCTGACCCTACACATTCCTACTTCCATTGCCTGTACATTTCCTTTTTCTCTCACACCTTGATCAGTAGATCCCCTCTCAGGCATGCCTGTTTCCTGTCTTCTGCACTTAATTTCTCATACTAGAGCATGGACAGCTCTTGTGTTAGCAGAAAGGCATCCTTAAAGACCTGCCAGATCTGCTTCACTCCTTTCACCCACAGGACAGTTCCGCACGGGATCTGATTCAGTAATTTCTCAAACAGCTGTAAGACGGCTATCCTGAAATTCAGGGTCCTGACTTCGCTTTTTGCCAGGTCTGTATTCCTCAGAATCACAAACTCAACCAGGATGTGGTTGCTACATCTCAGACTGCCTCCAGTCTTAACTTCCTTACTGTGTAACAGATACATTAATGTTTCATCTATGAATTGTTTAATAGCTGAACCAGGTAGTTATTCTCAACACACTCCTGGAGTCTCCTGTATTGCTAATGCTCTGTTGAAAGCCCCCATTAGGATGAGACCTTAAGAGTGCAGTACTTCCTGTAGCTCAAGCAAGAAGGTCTCATCCACAGGCTTCCACTGATCAGGTGGCCTCTAGTAGTCCTCTACCACCAGATGGCCATAGTTGGTCTGGCCCCTGATTTTTACCCACAGGCTATTGACCTGGTCATATTTTTTTCTCAGATGCCTTGCTATCTGAGACAGATTATAACCTAACTGGTTATAGAAATTACTGGGGGTGGCAGGGGAAATAGAGAACTTTGGACTGTGTAAAGCTTACTAAGAGATATTTTCGGTGGACTGTTTGAAATCTATTGCAATATATGTAGGGTGAGGATCAAAGTGGAAGAATGAAACGTTCCAGATTAATAAGGGATCATTTGTGGGAAAATACGAGGAAAAAAATCGACTTTTTTGAGAAATTTTATATTTTTTCAGGTTGGTTATGTACAGCATACACCAATTATGTTTCACATGAAAGCATGAAACTTAATAAATTGTTACAGTGATCTTTAAATCAAAATGAAGATAATAAGATTACAAGCTCAATTACTATATGTTGTTTTTATGAAAGGATGACATTTATATAGTTTTCTCATCAACTCTTGGTAGGACCACACACCATCAAAACTGTATCCTTAATTTCACTATCTTTCTGAGGGTCATCTGCTTTATTATGTTATCACATCAAAAATTTCATTTTTCTTTAATTTTATTCATCATTTATTTATTGTTATTGTGTAGTTCATTTTACATAGATTTGGTGATCCCAGCTTCATCTCCCTACAGTAGATCTGCTTCTCTTCTCAAAGGGATATTCCCTTTTTAGTCACTTTCTTTTAGCTAGTTGGCTTATTATCCTTTGAAACTCATTGAATTAGCATGAGAAACTCATTACTGACATCATTAATGTCAAGATGCAAAAAGTATAAAATTTTGACAAATAATTAATTGTTTCAAATGCAGTCAACAAATATACAGTAAAGTTGTATCTCTTGACTTAGTCCTCAGCAGTATGAGGGACTCCATTCTCATATGTGATAACACACTAAAATTCAGTACTTTTGAATAACAACAGCAACGAAGAAAAAAAGAAAAAAACTAGTAAATATGGTAACTTTAATAGGCATATGTACATAAAAATGAGGAAGATAGTTAAAAGAAATATCTGAAAAACTGTTATCTAAGGACAGAATAAAGGTCAGGTTAAGATGATATAACCAAATTTAGAGTAAATGTATAGTGTCTATCAAAACTCATTTGAAAACCAATATACTTCAGCAGGGAGAATAAAAGGCTCTTAAGGATATAAAGTTGAAGGCTTATCCAAATGAAGAAAATAGAGGCATAAACTCTAGCAAGTTAAATATAAAATTGTTCTCTAGAAGTGAACTCACAGAACTCAAACTCTGTTTAAACCAGCTTTTGTAGTAAAACAAATATTGTCATATTTAATAGCACCATATTTAATAGCACATTTGAGAAAAAGATCTTTAGCTGCTACAGGAAACTACAGCAATATGATTTTCATCTGTAATGAAAGATGGAATTAGTCAACAATATATTTATAATCTAAGAAGGAAACTACAAATCCTTTTTATTAGAAATTTTTTATCTCAAAAGTATATATGAATTCTTAAAGCAGTCAAGTAGCACATTGTTCTGTCATCTATTCTGCAGTGCATTCAAGTTTCAGAAACAAACTTCATCTGTAATGTCTTTTAAATAAAAGCATATGAAAGAAAAAAATAAAACAATAGGTCTAGTAAAAGATTAATAAGTGAATACAGTATAGGAAATAAAGGATATGAAGTGAAATTCTTCTATTTCAAGAGAATTTACCATCTTAATAATCAGAAAACTGCACCATTCAATATAGTAGTAAATGACTTGGAAAACAATGCAGGTAGTGTTAAATTATTCAGGATATCTATATTCACAGAGGTCTTTAAACAAATATACCACAATTCTGACAAAGAGCACAATGAAAGATAAATCTTCTACTGATAATTGCAGAACAATAAGGTCTCAATAAGGTATATCATTGATCATCAGATTAATTATTATCATTTTAGGAATGAGGTCAAGTAATTAATCAGATTTCTTAATTAAAATGAAATAGGAAGGGTGTGAAATTTGCCAGCATTTATACATATGAAATATATTACACAATTAAAACAAGACCAGAAGCGGTCAATAAAGTATAGATATAGTAGTGGCAATCAAGAACAAAAAAAAAAAAAAGCATAATCTGCATCTGGAAAAGTCCTTCTTCCCAGATGTAATGACAGAGAAAATACTGTTCTTCATTTATTGTTATTTTGCTTTTCCTAAGTATATGCTAATAAATTTTGTTAAGTCATGATTGCTTTTTAACCCTTTTGTACTATAAGAGTTATAATACACTCTAAGTTTTCACTGTCAGGATGAACTATGCTTCACAAAACAAGCCTGACTGATATTTTTGTATTTGTTATTAATATGTTGCAAATAATTGCATTTTGCCCTTTCTGAACTTGAAGATTAAGATTTAAAGCTAGTATAAGAGGAAATTCCAAAAGTGTACTACAGCATACTTCAAATCCTTTTTGAAGTTCAGAACTAGTTGTTATAATTTATTATCTTTTCATTAAACAATAACAGAAAGTTGTTATTATAATCTTAGTCTCAGACTATCCACTGTGTCAATGAATGTAGTTTTCAACCCGGATTTGCACAAACTAATTTCATGGATCTATATTTATAATTTATTTCAATAAATATTTATCATACCTTGCTTTAAATAGTCCACAGAATCCAATGAAACACAAAAAATTTATTCTGCTAAAGCTGTCCAGACTCAGTTAATGAACAGCGTACTTAACAGTTTAACTGCTTACATCAACAGAAAGCAACCTTATACCTTATAACTAGAAACAAAGCAAAATAGATTTGCATAGCACCCCCTTTCCACGTTAACTAAATTTTGAATAGAACATTTCTACAATATTTCTAATATGCTCAGTTATCTGGGAACATTCAAAAGTATTGAGCTCAATTCACAATAACTTAGAAGACTATGACTCTAAATTCTGTTCTGTATATCTCATTTTGTTTAAATGAAGAATAAAACTACTCCTGTTACAATGCATAGCCCTGCTGAAAAGGACTTTGGGGTTAACAAGTATAGCTTCACCAAGGAAAAGTCTTTTCTGACCAACGAAGAGGTCTTCTGTGATGATGTAACTGTTCAGTGGACAAGGGAAGAGCCACAGACATCATATATCTGGTCTCCAGTAAGGCTTTCAACATGTGTTGTTGTTGTTGTTGTTGTTGTTGTTGTTGTTGTTGTTGTTGTTGTTGTTGTTGTTTTGTTTTGTTTTGTTTTGTTTCGTTTTGTTTTAGTAGGAGCTGGAATGTACCTCTAGAGATCATCTAGTCCAACCACCCTTCCAAAGCAGGCTCTGTAGACCAGGTTGTACAGGTAGGCATCTGGGCAAGTCTTGAACATCTCCAGAGAAGACTTCACAACTTCTCTGGACAACCTGTTCCAGTACTCTGTCACCCCTTACTGTGAAGAAGTTCTTACACACATTTGTATGGAACTTTCTATGCTTCAGTTTGTGGCTGTTTCCCCTTGTCCTAATCACCATGCACCATTGAAAAGCAGTTCCCCACTGCATCCTACTATTCAAATTAGAAAGTTATGGATTAATAGGTGGACCTTTCAATGGACAAGGAACTGTTTGTGAGATTGCATACAGAAAGTGGTGGTCAGTAGTACAATGTCCGGATGGAGATCAGTGATAAGTGGTGCCTCTCAGGGATTATTACTGTGCCCAATGCTCTTTACTATCTTCATCAGCAACATTCACAGTGGGATCAAATGTACTCTCAACATGCCTGAGGAATGAGATGCCATTCAAAGAGAGACATAGACAGACTTGACCAGGAGGCCCGGGAGAGTCTCATGAGGTTCAACAAAGCTAAATATAAAGCCTTGCACCTGAATCACAGCAGTCTTTACTGTCAATAGAAGTTGGGTCATGAAAGGACCAAGCCCTGATTAAAAGGACTTGTGGGTACTGGTGGATGGCAGGCTGGACATGAGCCAGTAAGGTGCCCTTGAAGCCCAGTAAGCCAACTGTACCTTGGGTTGCATCAAAAGAAGCATGGCTAACAGGCCAGAGGTGATTCTACCCCTGTTCTCTGCACTGATGAGACCTCACCTGGAGTCCCACATACAGATGTGGAGCAAGTATAGGAGAGACATAGACCTGTTGGAGCACATTCAGAGGAGGGACACGAAAATGAACCAAGGGGTGGAACGCCTTCCCTACATGGACAGGCTGAAAGAGATGAAAACTGAAATGTTTTCAAACTAAAAGAGAAGAGATTTAGACTGGATATAAATTTTTTAGAATAAGGAAAGTGAAGCACTGAAATGGGTTACCCAGAAAGATGGTGGATGCCCTGTTCCAGAAACATTAAAGGCCAGGCTGGACAGGGATCTGAGCAACCTGATCTAGCTGTGGGTGTTCCTGATCACTGCAGAGGACTAGATGATCATTTTAGGACCCTTCCAGATCAAATGATTCTGTGATTCTACGATTTCTCTATTGTATTCACAATAATTTTGCTCAGAAAAGAATCATTAAGTACTGTAAATTAATCTAAGATTACACTGTAATAAATCATTGAAATATTACAAGGGATTAGAATAATCAACTCACTTATAGAATATCCTAAACTGGGAGGAAACCACAAGGAACACTGAGTCCAACTCTTGGATCCACACAAATATCTAAAAATTAAACCATGTGTCTAAGAGTGCTAATTACACATAACAAATTCTTTTTCAGATATCCTAGAGATTCAACAGAACATTACTGGAAATAAGTTATTAATAATTCAGCTGACAAAGGTTAAGAAAAATGATGGTATATATGACTTCATCTTACAACTGTAAAGGTTTTCCATTCTTCTCTTGTCATAGATTTTCTTTCTTGCATTTTTTTCCCTTGTTTAGCAATTTAAGTAAGATTTTTTTTATCGTCTATTACGAAGAGAACTAAAAATATGATATTGGTCCAATCTGATATATAGAAGTGACAACACTATTCAAGGGAGACTAATTGAATCACACAATTATAATTCCATAATACAGAGAAAAACTTGCTATTCCATCAAGTGAGAGACCACCACAGCTATTAACTGCAAGTTAATTCAATTTATATATTACTTTGAGAATAAATAGCTCCATATTGGCAAGACTATCAGAAATTCTCTTTAATTATTTTATTATAAGCTGAAGGAATGTTTTTGTCAAGAAATTGAATGAATCTGGAATTAAGATGCTGCTTGTGTATCGTAGGAAAATACAACAAAATATCAACGACGCTTTAAAAACTAAAAAAATGGAAATTAAGAAAATCTTTCTGTGAGACTAACAAATTAATGTGAAGTATAAAGCACAGAACGGAACAATAAATGAACCTGATCTGTTTATTCACTTTTCCATGTTCTATGTTAATAGTTACTTCAATGCCTAAAGTACAGTTCACTAGAACTGAGATATATGCCATTAAAAAAAAAGAAAAAAGAAACAAAAAAAAATTGTTACAGTGAATTACTTACCTGAAAGAAGATATTTTATAATTTAAGGCTCAAGGTAAAGAGAACAGATAATCAGTGGTAGGTAACCACCGAGTACTTATAGATAGAGAAATAAGTCTATATTAAATTGATAAATTCATATCCAAAATGTTGTATATCTTTCCTTTCATGATTTATGTATGAATATCACCTGAACATCATAATGGTGTCTTCATTTGAAGTGATCTTCCAAAAACAAATTTCTTCATCTTCAAATGCCTCTCAAAGTTCAAATTACATGGTTTCTCCAGGGAGATATGATCTTTACTACCCTACTTCCATTTGATTTTTATCTATGATTTACTGATGCATGAGGGTCAAAAGTCATACCCCTAGTATTAAGTAAATAAATAAATAAATTCCACGGGAGATAAAGTCAAATAATATTTAAAAAAATTAATATTCAACTCCTTCCATCTTTTGGAAGATGAATCAGTCCCTATGTGACAATAATATTAATAATAAATTTTTGAAAAGTAGATGTCCTCAATTATTCAATATAAATTGAAGGAAAAACCAAAACTCTTATTAGTATGCATCCTTACATTTCTTTGTCCCTCTGTACATTACTCATAATAATATACTTTCTTTTCCACTTATCTCAAAGAACTGCTCCCTCAACACCTCCAGAGACTTTATAATAGGAATGCATTTAGCTCAAAAACACCTGGATTTGGTATGTTTCTGAATGGCTGAGGGGAATTTTTATTTCCCCTTAGGTTTTTTTTATCTTGCACAAAAGAAGAGTATTAAATTAAACATTTGAATGTTACAAGTATTCAAAAATATCACCTCAAGAAAACTGTTACCATATATATGCAATTTGAAAGAGTTTTCTTTATTATATTTGTTTTTATTTTAGATAACAGTGATGTTAATAAAGACAATTAATGAGTAGTGCTATATTTCTGAACTGAGCCATAAAATGTTCTCCTTCCTATCTTTTGTTCACAGCTTTTCCTCTATAAAATGTGAAACCAATCTGACTTAGGGGAATTGGAATGCTGTAGCCATAAGAACAGAACCACAGCTTTCAGCTGTACATGGTCTCAATTAACTAAGCAGGACTTACAAGGTAGTTAGTGAACTCTCTTCCAAGCTTCTAAGCTACAATGAACAATACTTCAAATTTTTAAAAAGTAAGGCAGCAATCCCGTGTTCCAATTTAGAACTCTCATGGATCCAGAGTATCCCTGTATCTAGAGACAATTGGCACTTGTAATTTGTGCCATAATCAAAACCCTCAAATTAATTGCACAAATATGAAATTGTCAACAGTTTCATGACAACTTTGATCATCTGTACATCTTTCCTTCTTATCTGTGAATAGTGAAGTAACCATAACAGGCAGAGCAGCACAGACATAGTTCAGGTTTCATTTTACCTGATCAGTGATTTCAGGGACAGGACTCGGCAATAGCAAAGTTATGACTGATCAAAGTCAAAAGGCTTGCATAAGAAATTAGCAATGATGAGAATCCAGCAATATGTCACAAAGAGATTAAGGGACAGATACAAGATATGTCTTTCATGTAAGAAGTAGCTGTAAGAACTGAGATAGTTCAGCCTGAAGAAGTGGAAGCTCAGTGGAACAAAGAAAAGGGAGCCAGATTCTTCTCACTGGTGCCAAAAATCATCATGCACACATTAAAATGGATGCTATTCTTTCTGAACATGGAAGAAAGGTTGTTCACTCTGAGGGCAGTTGAACAGTAGAACAGGTTTTCCAGAGAGGCTGTGATGCACTCAAGAGCAGAGATATTCAAAAACTAAATGGATATTACCCTGTGCAACCTTCTGTAAGTTAACATAACCTGCTAGAGGCATGACTGAGAGTCTCCAAAGGTGTCTTCTGACTTCAAACGTTCAGTGATTCTATCATCCCCAGTCACCTCAGCACTTTCATTTATCCTCTTTGCCTTCTCCCAAGTAGCCATCATAAACCAAAACCAGACACATTAGTTTCACACTATGTGTGCCACCTCTAATGAGTTCACACTAGTTAACATCTTGTACTGTAATTTTAACTGTGTTAATTAATGACTGATTCTACACTAGTAAGGTTGCACAGTCACAACAGGGGAATTCAAAATAAATGTTATTTAAACAAAGTTTACATTTCTTACTGTAATAACAAGTGGGAAATAATCACTCAGGGTTAGCCATTATTTGTTTTTATACTCACAAATAACTTGCTTATCTAGGTTACCTTGAGATATTACTGATAACAAATTATGTTTGGTTTGTTTTTTTTGTTTGTTTGCTTTCTGGACGTGCTGAAATACCATTAAAGATGCCTGAAAAATTCAGGACTTCATTCAGGACATTCTTTATCATGCCTTGTTGTTTTACAATTATATAGATTATAAAAATATAATTACATTAGTATTGAATTCCAGATATGTCAGAACTGATGTGAAGCGACATGAACCCTGAAATTAATTCTTGATATTCACTTTTAACATTGGTATTTAAAAGTAGTAAAAGGAATTAAGAGCTAGAATCAAGTTATCCTGTACAGACTTTATTGTGTAACCATAGATTAAAAAGAACATCAATTTTTGAAGGGTGTGCAAATCCAAACCTGTCTAGGTAGTTCTAGCATAATACATCTACTATCGGGAAAACTTAGAAAAGGTTGTCTGAAGAATTGTGTATTGTGTTATTAAAAAAAAATAATAATAAAAACAACAACAACAACAAAAATATTTAGAATAATCCCGTCTGTAAGCAATATAAATCTGCTGTTTACTTTTAACATTCTTAAAAGTTTTACTTTCTGTCTTGTTTTTTTGTTGTTATTATTGGGTGGGTTTTTGTTTTTTGTTTATTTTTTGTTTCGCTTTTGTTTTTGTTTTTACTGTATAAACAAATCAGGGAAAAGGGAAGTAAGAGTTACATGTAAGTTTTCTTACTTCATTCTTTTCAACACGAGTGAACAAAAGGCATTAAATAATGAATGGAGCCGGGAAGAATGGAAGCAAGTACTGACAGAACATTCTGGATGATCACAGAATGATAGAATGGCCTGGGTTGAAAAGGACCTCAAAGATCATCTAGTTTGAATCCCACCGCTGTGGACAGGGTTGCCCACCACTAGACCAGGCTGCCCAGAACCACATCCAGTCTTGCCTTGAATGCCTTCAGGGATCAGGCATCCACAAACTCCCTGGGCAACCTGTTCCAGTGCGTCACCACCATCTGAATGAAAAACCACCCCCTAATACCTAACCCCTCAACCTTTCCTTATAGGAAAGGTACTGCAGCCCTCTAATCATCTTAGTGGCACCCCTCTGGATCCGTCCCAAGAACTCTGCATCTTGTACTGGGGCCCCCAGGCCTGGATGCAGTACTCCAGATGGGGACTCGCAAGAGCTGCTTAGAGTGGGACAATCACCTCCTTATCCCTGCTGACCACCCCCTTTTTAATGCAGCCCAGGACAGAGTTGGCCTTCCAGACTGCAATCACACACTGCTGGCTCATGTCCAGTTTCCCATCCACCAGGACTCCCAGGTCCTTCTCTGCAGGGCTGCTCTCCAGGTGCTCTTCCCTCAGTCTGTATAAATACCTGCGATTGCCCCAGCCCAAGTGCAGCACCTTGCACTTGGCCTTGTTGAACCTCATTAGGTTCACACAGGCCTATTTTGCCAGGGTGTCCAGGTCCCTCTGTGTAGCTTTTCTTCCCTCTGATGTATCCAGTGTATGAATTGCGTATGAATAAATCCATTCCTTAGCAATGATCAATTTAGATACATGATTAGTTAAACTAGGAATTCTGGTGTTACCCCATAGGATTAAGAAAGTTGCATTCAATAAACATCTGAGTCTCCTAAATATAGAGAGCCACATAGGTTCATGTAGGTTAGAATTGAACTCCATACACCAAGTAGGTGTCTACATGAGTTTGGTGCTGAAAATCAATCATACAAAAAGGGCAGCAGCTCAGATACTTGCCTTAAAATAGTTATAATATGCTGTTCTGTATGTCCAAGTATGCCTAAGTCAGCCACATAGTTTTGGCAGATATGCTTCAGGGCAAACTATAGCTACATGTCCTCCTGGATTGACAATTAGATTGCAAGCAGGACTATGTTATATACAATTTTTATATAATTATTATAGCATTCACAGATGACAGAGTTTTGGTAATGCATATTGTAAAAACTTTCAAACCTTCTAAAGTTTAGGAAAAAAAATGCACCAACAACAAAAAACAGCCTCAAACCTTTCTTAATTCCATCAGGGATTAAAATTTAAAAGTTCGATGTACCCTTTTTGTTGTTGTTGTTGTTTCTTTTTTGTTTTGCACCTCTAAGAAAAAAAAAAGCCTGCTGTTTCAGTGATATTGAATATAAAAACTGACTGTAAGGCAAAAGAATGAGTGCTCAGCCAGTAGCTTATTTTCATATTTCTCTTTTTTTATCTCTTTGATTTTTATACTGTGAAATAAAAAGGATCACAGAGGAAGTGAGCAGTTGACCTTCACAACTGTTTAATTCAAAGATGATTGTAGGCAGGGGACAAATTGATATGTCTGAGTACAACTCCGAATGCCATGGTGAAACCTAAATGGCAGCTTGGCTGTGTTAGATCGGGAGCTTTGCAAGAATAAACATTTGTGATACATTAATTAGCTTCCAAATTTCTGTAAATGCAAAAAATAGCATTTATCAGGGTTTGAAGAACCAGCCCTGTTCATTGATTATCATGTGAGTGGAGTGAATTGCATCTCTATTGACAGATACTTTTTTGACTCTAGTTTTCTGAAAATAGCATACATTTAGCATTAGCATATATAAAATTTAAACATTACAATGATATTTTAAAAGTGGAGATAAAATTCAGAACTGTCACATACTTTTGTCTATTTTTAATTACTTTTTTGAGATATTTGAAGAAAGAAGTCAGTTAGATTTCAACTTGCAGGTGAGAAAGGCATTTAGCCTGCATTTTGTCATTCAGCTAGGAGGAAAGTAAGTATGATGATAATGCAGTCTGTTAGTGTTCTTCTCCTGTGCACTTAATATAAACACTTCTTTTAAAATCTGCAATGCCTGTAGCATTAGGATCAGCATTAGGGACATGTGCTAGGCAAAATTATTTAATGCAATTTGAAAATGAAAGTCAGAAAAAAGTAACAGAACTTGTTTATGAAAAGTACTGGCAAGTGACTGTGGAGGTATAAATGTGCAGCAGAAGGAAAAATATGACACAATAAGTGCATTGTCCAAATTTTTGGAAGGTAGCTCTTAGTTTTTCTAGTTTTTTTCTCTATAACATCACATACTGTGTTTTTTTAGTGCTTACTATGAGATTTCAATTTAACAGCCTAAATACTTAACTGAATTGTAACTAAGACCACCGGGGTAAAATCCACTAATTTTTGCTAAAACAACCATGGGAAAAAAGATTAATCAATTAATTAAAAAAAAATCAAGAGAGAAATCTAGTAAGTATCACAGAGAGCGTAAAGAGCATTAAAGGAAAAAGATATAATGCTTCACAGAAGACTAGTGTTTTGTCAATTCTGAATGCTGTGCTTATCCCACTTCCTAATTAGGAAGATACCATTATGTCAGAGTATTTGATTACTTGAAATGATACAAAATAAGTCTTAAGTCAATTCATTCAGAAATGTCTAAGATAATTTTTGAGAGACAAAATATCTGGTGAGGGAATTTTTAATTTGCGATTGCAATGTCAGGCATTCTGCCAACAGGAGCGCATCTGTGGGAACACCATTACAGCTTTCATACTTAGTCTCCCCAAAATTTACTCCCTGCCCTGTTTTTCCATTGGCTGAGTACTCCAGGTTCGAAATCTTACCAGATTTACATTTGTTAATTACATTCTGACACTTGTTAATTAATATTCTATGAAGGATTACATTTGTAAATTACATTCTGATTCTTATTCTCCTTGCCGCTGGCCACTCGCCATCCTGTTGTTTCCAAGATGTCTCAGAACACTTCATACCGTATTTACATGGTGATTCTCTCCAAGGCATCTTCCCTCCTGTCCAAAGGACATTTCTTTTGTTAAACAAAGAGCACCGGAGGGTGTCAGGTCTTCCTGATGTCTCTTCAGACAAAAGTTCCAACTTGCCCTCACTTCCTTGGGCATGTCATGCAACAAAATATTAAGTATATATTCATACTAGGTAAACATAAACATAACATAAACATAAATCGCTATACCTGTGCATTACAAATCAACTTTCAATCTTTTTTTCTAATTTCTGTGATGCTAGATGGCCGCAAAGATCATGAAATAAATTATCCTGCTCTTTTGCAGAAACAACGCTCTATTCCCACAACTGGAAAGTCAGAAAAATACTTGTGTGAAGATACCGTACTCCAATTTAATGTCATGATAAGGTAATCAGTAGTTCATCTATTGTCTCTGATGGACGCTACAGCACTATAAATTTCACTTTTAAAAGAGGCAGGAAGGTACTTACTGACATGAAATAAATATACAGTAATTTAAAAAACAAGATTCAGAAAGGCTAGATATCATTGACAATTTGCTACGTAGAATGTGGGGTTACGCAATTAACCCACGCTCAAATCTTAGTAAGCTAGTACAGTTTTAAACTGTTAACTCACCAAGTGATTGCCACCACGTCAAGGTGGATCTCTGTGCAGGTGTAAATAGCCTAAAGACATGTCCCTACTCCAGGGGAGATCTTAATGTACAGCCAGCTGCTGGGAAGAAGAGTTGCAAAGGGGCTCTTGAGTTGCTTGCTGTTTATGGGCTAGGATGATTGACTCATAGTATTAATGTTGTTGTGAATGGGCACAAGGATGAACAGAGGACTGAAACACCTCTCCAATGAAGACAGATATGAATAAGTTGATCTTGTTTAGTCTAAAAAGAGAAGGCTCTGGGTAGACGTTATAGTGGCCTTCTGATATTTAAAGGGGGCTTATACAATTGACAAGGGCTCTATCAGGAAGTGTAATGATAGGACAATACGTAACAGTTTTAAACTAAACTAAAGTAGGTTTACATTAGATACAAAAAAGAAATTCTCCACCATGATGGTAGTGAGGCACAGATTGCCCAGTGAAGCTGTAGATGCCTGATCTCTGAAAATATTTAAAGTCACTTTGAACGGGGCTTTGGGCAATCTGCTCTAGTGGAATGTGTCCCTACTCATGGTAGTGAGTAGCTGGCTTAGATCTAGATGATTTTTAAAGTTCTTTACAACTCAAACCAATCTGTCATTGTGTGATTCGTTTATATATACCATATGATTCTTTTAGCACATAGGATGATTTTGAGAGTAATACTGTTACTGTCATATATTTTGTTTCATTTATTTTATTTTATTTTATTTTATTTTATTTTATTAATAAGAAGTGCAGTCAATTGTAGCAGCTTAATTAATCTGCAGACATTACTTTGTAAAGGGAGAATATTAATTGCTAAGTATATTGCTAACTTTTCAACCCTAACTTTGGCTACTAAGTTAAAAAAAGAAAAACAAACAAGAAACATGTATCTGAATGCAAAACATACCCAGAGAAAGGAAAGATATGCAATAAAAAAACTTGCTTTCGCATGTCTACTGCTTTTAATGGGACTGTTACTTTTGAAACCAGATTGATTGCATAAGCATTAGAGCTCTTTAAAGCAAATGAACAGACATTTTATTCTTGTCACATATGAAAAATACTTCAGAACATTTTTGGTAATGATATATTCAGAGTGAACACAAGGAAAAGCAAAGATTTTTATTGGATGGACAGATTTATCCTATTTTAAAAATTATGTAACATTCTATTCTAAAACTCATAGTTCATTTACACGTGGATTTTTTCCATCACCTTCATGTCACAGAATCACAGTGCCATATAGTTATAAATGAAGGAACTCCCATATATATCTCTTTTTGGGTGAAGATTAGGTATTATATAAAATTTTCATTAATAAACTTATTTTGAATATATTTCTTTTCTCCTGAAAAACTAATATAGACACTGAGACAATAGGGAAGTACCAAAGTTGTGCACATAAATAAATAATATAACTCATCAATCTTTCTGTGGAAGATTTCAGTTAATAATTAAAAAGCATGAAATGCTGAAGATTATTACAGCTCACAGAAAATAAGAGTGCAGGTACTTCCAGCATAGTTTGATATCTTGATCATACTGAATTGTATTTTGTTTTGAGAATAACCTCTGTTGAAGTAAAACAAGTAATCAGTTGTACTAGTTGCTGCTCAACATGTATAAGGCTTCCACAGTTTGGACACAATTTTTTATTCAGCAGTCAAAAGATATATAAATTCTACAAAGATGTAATTAAATTTACAACATTAGAAACAAAATATTTGGAAAACTGAAAAGTCAATTTCAGGTGTTAAGCAATGAAACAAATACTTCTACACTGCGTTTCTATGCAGTGTTCATGGCTTCATCTTGTTGGAAAAATGTAATGCTGAGTTTCTTTTTGTTGGTTTTGATCATCCTAACAAAGTATGTATGCCATTTGCGCACATCAAGTACATGTCTTTGGAGGGAAGTCTGCAGTTCACAGTTCTGACAATTTGGTTTTGATAGAAATGTTTGTGACAGAGTGGAATCTAGGTTGATGAGACCTTTTAAAGCTTTTCTCTGTGTTTTGGCAGTTTCTAAGAAGCAGGAAAAACAGTCTTTTCTCCATAACACAAAACTAAACTTCTATAAATCCTTTGAGTTTTAATCTCTCTGCATCCGGTGAGCCTCAATTCAGTGCCTGGGAAGATCATGGAGCAGATCCTCCTGGTTATCATGTTAAGGCACATAAGAGATGAAGAGGTGATCCAAGACAGCCAGCATGGTTTCACTGAGGACAGACCTTGCCTGACCAATCTAGTGGCCTTTTTTGATGGAGTGACAGCCTCAGTAGACAGGGGAAGGGTAAAAGATGTCATCTAACCAGAATTCTGCAAAGCCTTTGACATGGTCCCTCACAACATCCCTCTCTCTAAATTGTAGAGGAATGGATTTGAAAGACAGACTGTTTGACAGATTGAGAACTGATTGTCAGATCACAGCCAAAAGGTTGTGAACAATGGTTATATCTCTGGTCACAGTTGGTGTCCCTTGAGGGTCAGTCATGGGACCAGTTCTTTTCAATAACCTTATCAATGATATAGATGATGGAAGTGAGTGCACCCTCAGCAAGTTTGTGGATGACACCAAGCTGAGTAGTGCACTTGATACACTGGGGGGAAGAAAAGCTACACAGAGGGACCTGGACACCCTGGCAAAATAGGCCTGTGTGAACCTAATGAGGTTCAACAAGGCCAAGTGCAAGGTGCTGCACTTGGGCTGGGGCAATCCCAGGTATTTATACAGACTGAGGGAAGGACTCCTGGTGAGCAGCCCTGCAGAGAAGGACCTGGGAGTCCTGGTGGATGGGAAGCTGGACATGAACCAGTAGTGTGTGATTGCAGTCTGGAAGGCCAACTCTGTCCTGGACTGCATTAAAAAAGGAGTGGCCAGCAGGGAGAAGGAGGTAATTGTCCCACTCTAAGCAGCTCTTGTGAGTCCCCATCTGGAGTACTGCATCCAGGCCTGGGGGCCCCAGCACGAGATGCAGAGTTCTTGGGACGGATCCAGAGGGGTGCCACTAAGATGATTAGAGGGCTGCAGTACCTTTCCTATAAGGAAAGGTTGAGGGAACTTGGCTTGTTTAGCATGGTAGAGAGAAGATTCCAGGAAGAACTCCTTGTGGCCTTCCAATACTTGAAGGGTGTGTATAAACAGGAGGGGGTAGGACTGTTTAAATGGGTTGATTGTGATAGGGCATGCGGGAATGATTTTAAACAATTTCAGGGGAGATTTAGGTATTAGGGGGAAGTTTTTCATTCAGAGGGTGGTGAAGCACTAGAGCAAGTTGCCCAGGGAGTTTGTGGATGCCCGATCCCTGAAGGCATTCAAGGCAAGGCTGGATGTGGTTCTGGGCAGCCTGGTCTAGTGGTTGGCTACCCTGTCCACAGCGGCGGGATTGAAACTAGATGATCTTTGAGGTCCTTTTTAACCCAGGCCATTCTATCATTCTGTGATCATTCAGAGTGTTCTGTCAGCTAGTACTTGCTTCCATTCTTCCCAGCTCCATCCATTATTTGATGCCTTTCGTTCAATCTAACATTGTAGGGGTAGCAGCAGTTTAAGAGAGAGTGTATAAATATGAATAATTCATGTATGGAAAGAAGTGCTTAGTACCTCTGTTAACTCTTATTTTTTTCAAATAACATTTAAATGAAAGTCATGGAATGCAATTATCCACCCCACCTAGTTCATTTCTATGGTTGTATATATGCCATGAAATAAAAGAAGACTAGGAGTTGTTTCTTTACTCCCGGAATGCAGTAACTTGTATCCATGTTTCTTACACTCTGCTTTGCAAAGAAGAGGAGTTCTATATCTACCTCTTTCTACCTCTTTAAGTAACACTTGACATGTTAACTATGGGTCAATATTTGATCCCGCATTATGACTCAATATAATAGTAATAATATAATAATAATAATGTATAATAATACACAATATTGTCTTAGTTTCAGCTGGAATGGAATTGCTTTCTTCAGAGTTTCTGGTATGATGCTATGTTTTGGTTCTAGGAAAAATAGCATGTTGATAACATAGCAATGTTTCTAGCTGACTGCTAAGCAGCGTTGTGTAGAGCCAAGGCTATTCACAGCAGAGGGCCCAAGGAACTGGCAGGGAATTAAACTGGGACAGCTGACTTAAACTGACCAACAGAATATTCCATACCATCTGGCATCATGTGGAAGGAATTTTAGAAGGTAGTAGGAATTCATCTGGCACTCTTCCACTGTTCAGGGAGATAGCTGGGCATCAGTCAAGGGTTGTGGAGCAATTACTAGTGCAACACTTGTTATATACATTTTATATACATATTACTATATATATATATAGTCATAACTGTTTTTCTTTTCTCTAATCATAGTGAATAATTTTATCTCAAGCCATGAGTTCTACTTTGTTTTTTGACTCTGTCCCCTGTTCCACAGGGAAGGAGAGGAATGAGCAAACGACTGCATGAAGTTGTGTCACTCACTGGATTAAATCACCCCAGTCAATTTGGCATGCAGTGTGGGGCTGTGGGACACTTGATAGTGAGGATTTAAAATCAGACTGTAATCCAGAATATGCATTATCCTGAAAAGAACAATAAATGTCCTTACAACCAGGGATCAGGTTGGAAAAACTATAACCCAGACAGAATTAAATCTAGCCAGAGACTAAAAAGGGAACAAGACATTCTCAGGCAGATCAGTGATAAAGAGAAGACCAGGGAAGATGTGGGCCCTCTCTGGAAAGAAAGACATGGAGAAAACTGAGGTGCTCAGTGACTTTTTTGCCTCAGTCTTTACCAGCAAAGACTCTAGCCACACCACTCTAGCTGCAGAAAGTAAAGATAAGAAATGAGAGAAGGAAGATCTGCATGTTGTAAGTAAAAATGAGATTCAAGACCATGTAAAGAACCTGAAGGTGCACAAGTCCTTGGGACCTGATAAGATCTGTCCATGGGTTCTGAGGGAACTGGTGGATGAAGTTGCCAAGCCATTATCCATTGTATTTGTTAGGTCATGGCAGTCTGGTGAAGTTTTCACTGATTGGAAAAGTGGAAACATAACTCCCATTTTCAAGAAGGGAAAAAAAAAAGATCCAGGGAACTACAGGCCAGTCAGTCTCACCTCTGTGCCTAGCAAGATCATCAAGTAGATCTTCCTGAAGGACCTACTAAGGCACATGGAGAACAAAGATTTAATATTAAGAGACGTTATTGCACTCTACCACTTCCTGAAGTGGGGTTGTGATGAGGAGGGGGTCAACCTCTTCTCCCAGACAACTAATGACAGGACGAGAGGGAACGGCCACAAGTTGCGCCGGGGAAGATTTAGATTAGATTTGAGGAAAAATTTTTTCTCTGAAAGAGTGGTCAGGCACTGGAATGGCCTGCCTAGGGAGGGGGTTGAGGCACCATCCCTAGCGCTGTTCAAGAAGCGTTTAGATGAGGTGCTAAGGGATTTGATTTAGTAGCTTAGTGGGTAGGGATGGTGATAGGAGGATGGTTGGACTAGATGATCCTGTAGGTCCTTTCCAACCTAATGTATCTATGAATCTATGAATGTATGAATGATGAAGTGATTGGTAGTATACAATATGACTTCACCAAGTTGTGCCTGACAAACTTGATGGCCTTTTACAGTGCAGTTACATCATCAATGGATAAACAAAGAGCAAAAGACACCATCTACCTTGTCTTGTGCTAAGCATTTTGATACTGTCCTGAATGACATCCTTGTCACCAAACTGGAGAAAAAAGGATTTGATGGATGGGTCACTCATTGAATAAGTAATTGTCTGGATGGTCACACTCGAAGAGTTGCAATCAGCAACTCAGTGTCCATGTGGAGACTAGTGATGAGTGGCATTCCTCAGGGATTGGTGCTGGGACTGGTGTGATTTAACATTTTTGTAGGCAACATGGACAGTGGGATCAAGTGCACCCTTAGCAATTCGCAGACAGCAGAGTGGTTCAGTTGACAGTCTCAAGCACAGATATAGGCTGGGAGGAGAATGGCTTGAGAGTATCCCTGTTGATAAGGATTTGGGATTATCAGTTGATGAAAGATTCAGCATGACTTGGCAATGTGCACTTGCAGCTCAGAAGGCCAACCATATCATGGATTGGATCAAAAGAAGGTTGAGGGAGGTGATTCTGCCTTCCTACTGTACTCTTATTAGACCCCACCTGGAGTCCCTCCCCTACCAGGAGAGGCTAAGAGAGCTGGAACTTTCCAGACTAAAGAAGAGAAGGCTCTGGGGGGCCTGCAGGAAAGCTGGAAAGGGACTTTTATTATAAGAATATGGTAGCAACATGATAAGAGGAAATATTTTTAAACTGGAAGAGAGTAGATTAAAACTAGATATTAGGAAGAAATTCTTTACTGTGAGGAAGGTGAGACACCATAACTTGCTACCCAGTGAGGTTGTAGATGCCCCCTCCCTGGAAGTATTCAAGGCCAGGCTGGATGGGGCTTTTGAACAACCTGGTCTAGAGGGAGGAGTTCCTGGATCTAGAGGACTGGTTGGAACTAGACGATCTTAAAGGTTCATTCCAAACCAAATCATTCTATGATTCTTTGATATGAAATATAGTATAGCTTTTGAATACACCTGCATAATGAGATGGAAGATGGAAAGGAAGTAAATAGATACAGAATTTTCAATGTTGCTTAAAAGCCAGCTTGTATTCTGTCTCAGTCTTGGGCTACTCCAGCAAATTGTTTTCAGTGCTGTGGGTTAGCTCTGAGCTCACATTGAGACTGTAGGTCCTCCATCACTGTAGATGAGACTAAGGTGAGACTAATTCCTATCTTTCAGGAGAATCTCTAGCTTCTGTCTTCACTAGGACCTCTGTCAGACCAGTTGGGAACATATGTGTAGCTTGAAAGCAGCACTGCATGCCAATTGACAGCAAATGCCAGTGCTTCTGCAAGTTAGTTTAGCATTTATCTGCTCTTTATTTCACAGAGAGCTCAGTTTGATTGCCATAAACATTTGATACACAGTAAGAAATTCTACCAGACCATCAACTGCAGCTCCTATAAGATCACAAATTTTTTTGTTTTGTTTTGTGCCATATCTGTTAGCCCTATATGCATACCTAGGCTGCATCTTTGATTTCAACAGCTGAATCTAATCCTGGGTCTCCACAGACACCACCAAGATACAGGAAGAACTTATAAGAAACTACATATGTAGTAGACTCCTACTCTAAATCGAGAACAGGAACCTATCTGCTACTGAAAATGAAGCGTGAAAATGCTCATTAAATAAATAAATACATAAATAAATAAATGACACACAAAAAAACAAGTTTTCTTTCTACCACATGCAGTACAGAGAATAAAAAAGCATGTCAAAGGCCTGAGGAAATCAGAATTGGATGATTGGTTGATTGTATGTGTTATAGTACTAGCCCTTCTATTGCCTAACATAGTAGTCCAAATAGAAGTCAGGTAGTAACAATTTCCAATTCTGCAAGAAAAGATTAGTAAACAGATTCACAGGGCGTGATCCCATTTTCAAAACCCACGGATACAGAAGTTCATCAGATGTAATGATCAATTAATTTTTGTGAATATTCTGAGACTGTTGTAATTCTTATACTGCACTGATGAAGCATACATAAACTTTACACATCTGGTATTATANGCTTGTATTCTGTCTCAGTCTTGCGCTACTCCAGCAAATTGTTTTCAGTGCTGTGGGTTAGCTCTGAGCTCACATTGAGACTGTAGGTCCTCCATCACTGTAGATGAGACTAAGGTGAGACTAATTCCTATCTTTCAGGAGAATCTCTAGCTTCTGTCTTCACTAGGACCTCTGTCAGACCAGTTGGGAACATATGTGTAGCTTGAAAGCAGCACTGCATGCCAATTGACAGCAAATGCCAGTGCTTCTGCAAGTTAGTTTAGCATTTATCTGCTCTTTATTTCACAGAGAGCTCAGTTTGATTGCCATAAACATTTGATACACAGTAAGAAATTCTACCAGACCATCAACTGCAGCTCCTATAAGATCACAAATTTTTTTGTTTTGTTTTGTGCCATATCTGTTAGCCCTATATGCATACCTAGGCTGCATCTTTGATTTCAACAGCTGAATCTAATCCTGGGTCTCCACAGACACCACCAAGATACAGGAAGAACTTATAAGAAACTACATATGTAGTAGACTCCTACTCTAAATCGAGAACAGGAACCTATCTGCTACTGAAAATGAAGCGTGAAAATGCTCATTAAATAAATAAATACATAAATAAATAAATGACACACAAAAAAACAAGTTTTCTTTCTACCACATGCAGTACAGAGAATAAAAAAGCATGTCAAAGGCCTGAGGAAATCAGAATTGGATGATTGGTTGATTGTATGTGTTATAGTACTAGCCCTTCTATTGCCTAACATAGTAGTCCAAATAGAAGTCAGGTAGTAACAATTTCCAATTCTGCAAGAAAAGATTAGTAAACAGATTCACAGGGCGTGATCCCATTTTCAAAACCCACGGATACAGAAGTTCATCAGATGTAATGATCAATTAATTTTTGTGAATATTCTGAGACTGTTGTAATTCTTATACTGCACTGATGAAGCATACATAAACTTTACACATCTGGTATTATAAGATTCCCATTTGGAATGCTATGCATTATGCATTACAGACATTGTAACAGTGTGTGAACACTGTGGGCAGACTGTAATGAGGTTATATATCAGATTTGGATGTACAGTCCTGACATTCATATTAAAATTAAAAAAAATCAACACCTTGGAACTATGAATCTTCACTGCATTAGAAAGTAACGCCCTTTAATTCCTTTGTGCAAGAGTTTGTTTACTTCAGTGACACAGAAAGACTCACAAGTCAAGTCAGGGACACTTGACATCTTATAAATAACAAAGAAAGGATTTGGTGAAGAAACTTAGCAAAACTTTACTTAAATAAACTATTTTATTTGAATATCTTTAATTTCATTTAAAAATACTAATAACAGTAAAAAGCAAACATTTATGTAGCTGTGGGAACAGCTAAAGACTATACTGAATTATACTGTGATACAAGGCAGTAACAATCTAGTGTGTGGATAGCAGTAAACAAAAAAACGCGGTCTTACGAGAAGAGGATGATAATGGGAATATGAAAATGTTTGTGAATGCTCTAAATATCTCAGAATTACTGAGAACTGTCAATAGTGAAATGGAGGGAATACTGAAAAATAATGGAAAAGAAAAATACATGTGCAGTATCTGACAGTTTGCACAGTGTCAACGGTTTACAGGCTGGTTCGTCCCAGTTCCATGATGAATGGGGACGGGGGCCCATGGGCCTTTTCCCCTGAAAAGGGGATGGGGAGAAAGGCAAAAGGGAAAATTGGACTAAAACAAACAGTGGTAATGATCTGAGGAGGAATACTAACGTACTGAATAAGATATCAGAACGCAAAATGACAATGATACAATATTCTTAGAACTGAAGCTAATAAATCAAATAAAAATGAGAGAGAGTGTCTGAAAACCAAAGGCCTTACTCTAATGCTGAAGGCAAAACAACTAGGGAGCACCAGCTGCTGGGTCAATCCAAAATGTGAGAAAGTCTGCACCTCATGACAGATAAACCATTTTTATCTCTTCTTCTGGGAAAATGGAAAAACTCGAAGTCCTCTAGGGTACGTGGTTCTTCTTCTCTTCTGAGACATGTATACCTAGATGATGCATGGAACTGGAGCATTAACTCTTTAACTCCCAGTGACATGATGTTATGATGTGGAACACAGATAACAAAAAATTCTAAAACCATAACACACAGGTACAGCAGTGTCCTCACTACTGATTTAAGGAAACTTACAAATAGCAAGTAAGTTGTTTAACTTCAACTACACTGACACTGAAAGAAGAGAACGTGCTTTCTTCCTGCACTTGGCATCTTTCATAGTTTGCCTCCCAATCTGTAGGCTTAGATGTAGTACTGTTTCATCAAGCTTTCTTCTGACCTTTGGAAACCTGTATTCTTTTAATTATCTTGTTCTTACTTGAGACAATAAATTAACTGAGTAGTCCAACTGACACAAGGGACAAAGCTAATGTTAGCAAGAACAGTACTATCCTTGTTTACTCAGAAACTGCATACACTGCACTTGCACTCTGTCTTCATTCTTGTGCTGTTTTTGTTTTCTAATTTTTTTAATAATTATTTAAAAAACAATTATTTTTAAAAAGAATTATTTCTTTCTTTTAAAAAAGAAGAACTATCATAATGAGAACATCTCATTATATTACAGGTACACTTTTCTACCTTCAGGTTCCACATGGATGAGTTGCTTTGTAAGTCTGCCTGGTGCTGGTAAATTAAGTATTCAAATAATCATAACTTTTCTTGAAAATTGGTTACTTCTCCCATATACCCTCTTGTTTTCTCACAATAAAATCCTTATGACTCAGTACTTGTGACTACTTCATGAACAATTCCAGTATATGTCAGATAATCAGAACAAATAAACTATTTGCACAAGTTAGTGTTAACTGATGTGGTAAACATGAGAAATTACAAAGTAAAATAATTCAATTTTGATTATCTTGTAGTTTATCAATCACCCAACATCTAAGCAGACAGTACAATACATAAAATGGAAGCATTGATTTGATGAGCTTCTTACAATAGTTTATTTAGAATGTATAAACAGTAACATAAACCGAAAAGATAAACTTATCTGGAATGGACTGACTTAACATTACAATGGTGATTACACTTATTACACATGGAAATATATGTGTTTTCACATGCAGCTCAGACTAAGTCCAAGTAGTGTACTTGCTAAAATGCAGGGGAAAATTGTGAGCTTACTTTCTTCTACCTATAAATATGTAACGACAGTGGAGTTGCTTTGATAATACTGCCTCAAAAAGGATGAAGTGGGATACATAATTCTGCAGTTCCCAGTACTTTTAACATTCAATAGTATTTCTAACTGCTTTGCTGATTTGCTCTCATGATGAAACTGCATGGAAGGACTATTCATTGTCTCTAAGTTCTGTGCTGTTATTCCTTTTGCTCTCCAAACCTAGTCAGGCCAATTAATATTCCTTATCACTAAGAAGGATAAGTCTTCTTAACCTCAAGTAAATTTGGTTTTACAGCAGCTCCCAGTGCACTGATTATTCCAGAATACCTGTATGATTCCACTGTATTATCAGATAAGTGTAGACTTTGCTGTACTTATAAAACACAAAAACTTCAGAACATTATGTAAAACATCAATAGTACTTTAAGATTTTGCTTCTTTCCTCTTTGTTTTCCTATATATATATATTTTTATGTCTACTTGACAAAGCTGAAAACAAAATCTGAAATATAAATGTCTGTAATGACATAAACTATAATGAATGTATCAATTTTTTCAGAAGGAATATTATCATTTTCTGTTCATGCTGTAAGCCAAATCACGCTTGTTTAAGTAACAGACTGAAGAATAGGAACCTGAAAAGCTCTGATGACACATAGCAACATATAGTCAGTTTCACACAGGTACTCTCAACCAAACTGACCTGGATTTTCAGCAGATGTTGTCTGGGCATTCAAGACGTATTCTAAAAAAGGTATGTATTAAAAATTCATTGTAGGCTTTCTTCTTTAATCAGTTGTTTAAGTAATATTAAGAAGTTTATATATAAAGTAATATTAAGAATTAAGTTCTTATGCTAACATCTTACAGAAATAAAAAATACAAAGATGTGCACATCTACTCCAGATCTCCTTCCTTCAGGTCTTAAATGTAAATCCTAATTATGACCTCATCTCCTGTTAATATTGATAAAAAATGAGCTTGCCTAGCATTACTGTATGCTTGTGATACTGAACATGGAATAAAACAGAAAAAAATATTGTCATAGTTTGTAGTTACTTTGATAAAGTAAATTTTTTAACTAATGGGTAGGAGTTGAAGAAAAAATAATTTTCCTACCTGCGTATAATAGTCCATCTGGCAGGATCATTTTTATGTCTTAGTTATGTAAATTTGTAGAAGTTTCATGTTTATACAATTGCACAGAAGACTGTATGCATCTCATATGTTATGCAATCCAAATTACCATGCGATCATCCTAACACACATAAAGCTGAACTAAGCCAGAAAACCACATCAATTTACATGTAAAAACAGTCTGAGTCCCGATTTCCTGAATTTGGCAATTTATTAAAATTTGCACTGGTTCAGAAATCTTAGAAAGAACGCCATATTCACCAAGGGATAACTGTATTCAAGAGCAGTTTCTTACCATCTTAGCCATTGGAAAAGGTCAGAACATAACAGTCATTGTCCATTTTTCTAGTTCCAAAGAAGTTTCGAAGTAATTTATTGTTGTGACCTTTTGTATATATGTAAGCTTTAGGGACGATTAAGTTTTAAAAATCTTGTGATTTCTTAAGTTTTGCCACCAAAACAGCCAGGTGGGTAGATCATAACTTTAGCTCTACAGTTGAATGAATTTAGTGTTCAGAAGCAATGGTATTGACATTGTATTTTATCTTTGAAAAGCTATTTAAAGATGCAGAAATATATAAGCCTACAGCTTCCTCATGAGGGGAGCAGAGTGGAAGCGCTGAGCTCTGCTCTCTAGTGACTGCAGTACACCTCCAGGAACTGCCTGAAGCTGTATTGGCGAGCTCAGGTTAGATGTTCAGAGATTTCTGTGTTCAGGTAGTGAGATTTATGAGGATATCTGGTATGAATAGGTAATGAAAATGGAATTTTCATGGTAAATTTTGAAGTTCCTCTGAAGCCCGCTTTTTCAAATTTAAGACTAGAGCTTAGAAGACTAATACAAATAAGAAAAAG
This sequence comes from Odontophorus gujanensis, assembly GCA_013399175.1. Classification (NCBI taxonomy): domain Eukaryota; kingdom Metazoa; phylum Chordata; class Aves; order Galliformes; family Odontophoridae; genus Odontophorus; species Odontophorus gujanensis. The sequence continues at coordinate 21,939 of VXAB01002617.1, read as the reverse complement.
ACAGATTAAATACACTGTGGAGCTTGGAGCTTCCAATTTCTGTGTGTGTTTAGTTGATTTATTTAGTTAGTTAGTTTGGGGGGGGAGGGGAAGGATTTCTTTCATTTCCTTATTTGTTATTTTTGAAAAAGAGACTATTTTGGTGGCTTTCTAAATTTAGAGGTAATCTGTGAAGGAGAGGAGGAGAAGGAGCATTTACAAACTGGGAGAACAAATCTGTTTCGGTGTATTTCAACAAAGAAGGAAAGAAAGGCAACACTTCTATTTCACTATCAGTTGCTTAAAGTTATCTGGCAACTTTTTACATTTTTCTGTATTTTGAAAACTCTCAGCACTGCTACTGGTGGATGATTGAAATAGATGCTTTTTCATTAGCTTCCAGGATACCATGAATATATTCATCTGATGGCATTACCACTGAGTACTCTTAGAAAACAAGTATAGAATAATGGGTTAATGCAACACAATTTTCTAGAAATAGGATAAATTTTTGTCAACAAACATTACACTATTATATCCAGCTCTATAAAGCAGGATTTAGAAGTGGTAGGGAAATCATCATTATTTATTTATTTTAAATATGTTTACAATTTGACTCATACAATTTGACTTACAAAGAATTGTAAAAATAAGGAAGAAAATTGCAATTATAAGTATCTCCATACTTTCACTACAAAAGAGAGAAGTTTAAAGTTTATTTTTTAGTACTTGTTTAGGAATAAAATTAAGAAAAAAAAAGATTTCATTTGTATGACTAGGTAAATTTTTCTAAGAAGGAAAATGTTACTGTGGCCCACTGAAAAAACTGCAGACTTAATCATGTCCTAGTTCATATTTTAATGGCAGCTTCTAAAGTTTCTAGAAGTATTAAAGCTTTCTAAAGCCTAGAGATGTCTATAAAATGATGTATTTGGATGTATTGTGGTAGATCCTTTAAATTTTCTTTTGTTTTAGGTAAAAGATTAAGACCAGGAAGGTATTTTAAGTCAATTTGATTGTTCATGTAGAATGATAAATATGTTTGGTATTTATTGGTATATGCTGGACTTTATTTCTCAGGAAAACAACATAGGATAAATCAACATTTTGAGAAAGAAAAATTCATAGGGAGACTACTTTCAGTAATCCAATTTAGTCACCTACCTTTACTAGCTTTATTGCTTTCTAAAGTGTTGCAGTCCAGTTAAATATGTATTTTGATTTACTCTTTCCTTATTTTGATTGTATTTATCTTTACACATAGATCTTTAATTTATTCAAGGAGCTTAGTTGCCATTCTAGTCTGATCAAAACTTTTTATGGGAAGAATCCATTGTTGCAGTGTTGCTTGGTGGTGAAAGGGTTAACCTTCATTGGCCTGAATGATAGTTCAGTGAATATATTATATCATGTACACAGTGCTTTTATAGATTTCCTAGATGTATAGAATATTTTTTAGTGTTATGTACATTTTTATTTGTGAGCTGTTACTAAAGGAAATAATTTCATATAAGTCTTATATATACAATGTATTTAAGCAAAGGATATATAACAGAGATAGTGATATAAATGAGTGAAGAAGTTTGCCTCCCTCGTGGAAAATTTCCAAATATTAATGAAAATATTTGAATTATCTATTAAATATTTTTCAAGAGTCATGATGATTTGCCTCTATTTTTTTTTTTCTTTTAATAGCACCAGAATTACAATTATTTCATTAGAAAGCAATGGAAGAATTAAAATTGTTGTCAGCATCAGGATATATAATGAATTCTATATTCCAAAATATAAACTTACTGACATTAATTTATTATTTTAACAATAGCGATCATTACTCTTTCTGATTTTTGTGCAGGTGTTTATAATCTAGACTAAACAGATTGCTTACTAGTGCTAAAAGAATATAAGAGGGGAAAAAAAACATCAACGCACAGGAGAAGTGTTTGTGTCAAAAATATTGCTAGAAGATAAGAGCAGAATAATCAGTTTTTACTCATTCACAGTAATTAGTCATAATCTTTATGAATAGGGAAAATTATTTATCAGAAATTGAAAATGTTTTTTTTAACTATAATTTTTATATATTTTTATAGTCTGTTTCTAACTTCTACAAGAATAAACACAGCACTCATAGCAGTCGTTGCAATATATTTCACATATGTTAAGTATAAAATGTCATAAGACAAAGCAAATTAGCCATTGCTCAAGTAAAGTGTGCCCTATAAAAGGTGTGGGACTGGCTCTTGCTAATTTGACTGTCAGCTGCTTGTATACTGTTTTTGCAATCAGTAATTTGTTTCTGACAAGTGCTACTGTTATCCTTATGATGTCAAATAGACTAATTGTATTTAGATATCATCCTTGTAACCCTTTTGGCTTCTACATGTTCCATTATGAATCAGGATGCTCATTTGTAACAGACAGGTATCCTTGGGCATGTCCTATTACTTTCCAAACACATTTCATGTTCCTGCAGGAGCAAGTAATATAAACTGGCTTTTTCATCAGATAAGCAACTGTAGTAGTGAGCAGATATTGGCTTTCTGATCCATAAAATTACGGTCATGATATGTGCTGGGAGTAGGAGAAAAGAAGAACTGTGAAGTGATTAGTGAACTAATTCTGAATAAGTAAAATGAGCAGATACCATGATCACATGAAAGAGAAATAATTTTTATATCCTTCCTCATGAAATGGAACATATGTGAGAAATATCATTTGATCTTTCTGCCTTACAAATTTTATCATGTTATTATAGTCTTATTTAATCAATTATTAATCTTATTTAATCAATCTCACATGTAGAATGGAGAAGGGTAGAAAGTAGTGTTTTCATAAGTAAATTTAGTTCTCAGACTTGTTGAAGTCCACAAATAAAAAATGATCATATGATAATTGCATAATGTCATCATGGGACAAATTTAAGTTCTGTAGTTAATTTCACTGTCAGTTTTGGTGCCCTAATATTTTTTGTATTTTTTAAATACTTTTTTTCTATTGTGTAATATATGGCTAATTAAAATATATTCCAACAATTATTTCAGGGGATATGCTTTGTTCTTGTTACTTGGTTAGTTGATTGGTTTGTTACTTTTTAAGTGTTATTTCCATTGTTAAGGGCTCTTACACTTAAATTATTACAGTAGAAATATTAACTCCCTGGAATTTTTTATTTCTGTTTGCTTGGAGACAGAGAGTTGGGTATTATTTTTTCCCTAGAGTTTTTGTTGTTTTTGTTTTTTCTCTTTTCCCATTATGTCTGACTTGAACATGCTTTTGCTCCTCTGAGCTTCTGTAACAATAAACCTAGAGGCTTGCTGTAGAACACTTTAGCCTCTGGATCTGACCTTGCACACACAGGATGAATTTCTTATAAGAACTCTCTCTTCCAACACGAGTAGTCAGACAGATACAGATATATAACTAATACTGAAAAAACACCATCTTCAGTCTACACAGTCTCTTGACTAATTCAAGCTTCTGTGTTTATCGCAATGAGGTCTAATGTCAGGGGAGAAATTGCAAGTCCTAACATCTCTGCACTTGAAAAACTTAGGAAAAAAAAGCTGGTTATGTTCATATGAAAGTATATAAGTTACATGCAATCAGACAAATTGTTATATACTTGCTACTTCAGTGCATTTTAAACTTCTCTCATTGTATAATCTGATCCCTATGTAAAACTTGCTATTTTTTGGTTGAGTCCTGCAGAATAGTATCTATGTATATAAAATAGAATGAATTTTAGTCTGTGAGAAAAGGTGTCAGAGTTCAGATTTTGTGCTTAAGGTTCTTTCTCCCAAACTAAGGTGACCTTACACAAACTGCATCTGGAAGGCAATCTACAGCCTTTTCTGAACCCTGAAACTTATCCATGTGCTGGAAGAATGTAAGGTGGCACAGAGGTAAACTCTGCTTCTTGTCAGTTAAATAATGCACAAAAACAGATCCATGCTTGAGCTTAATGTTCTGACTTTTCTAGGTTTTTCAGCCTGGGTATCACTCATCTGTAAACAGACCCAAGTATGCAAAGAGAAACAGAGCAGCTAATGGCAGAGTACTACCCCATATTTACTTTTTCAGCATGTCAGGAAAAGAAAAAAAAGACTGTACACTGTGAGCAAATTCACACCAGCAGATTGGAAGCCTTGATTATACTTTAGCAATTCTCACTGGAATGGAAAGGCTTCTCCTTTCTTTTAGAGAAACATCATAGTATGACACAGGGGATTGGAAAACAATACTTTCACTGAAGTGCATGTGGAGATTTGGTCACTGCCTCTCTCTATTGTATAACAAATACTCTGTAAAATCAGTCTGTATCACAGTGTTGTCTTTGATTTCTAGGGTTACTGCAGTACATGGCAGATGCTTTCCCAAAGTCAAGAATACAGTTAAGAAATATTTCATTTCTTATAAGAATATCTTCAGCCTTGATCTTTCACTGATCATCGATGGCTGACAAAAGAGTAGTGTATCTTCCTAATGTAGTGAGCAGAACCTCTGAAGAGTGTGCTTTGTGTTCTGTAATAATATAAGGAGAATCACATAACAATGCAGAAATAAAACTGAAGTTCATAGCCCTAAAAGGTAATAATTTAAAAAAAAAAAAGACAAAGTCTGGCTCTGGGGTATAATCATAGGATCATAGAATGGCTTGGGTTGGAAGGGACCTTAAAGATCATCAGGCTCCCCCCCTGTTATGGGAAGGGTTGCCACGAGCAGGACTGTTAGGTAGAAAGATCTGTATTCTTTTTATTTTTGACCTGAAATTTCTCTGGACAGTTATTGTGGGTAACACACTCCCAAGTGTCGCTTCAGCTCTTTCTCAGATAATGACTGAGATGATAAGAAAAATTAATACAGAGGCTGTTTCTAAGACTGATAGAAAGAAAAACATCTAAAGTGACACTGGAATTTTGCCAGTTACAAAACAATGAGAAAAGAATGTTCTGAAGAGTACCAGTTAAGGGGCTTCACTTAGAATAAAATCTCCGCTGTTAAAAATTAAGTTTTTAATATAATTTCTACTCAGTTAGAAAAAATCCATACATTCACAAAGCAAAAAGTCTTCTGTGAATATTTTAGTATCCCAGCCTACAGGGTATAAAAACAGCACTTTACTCACTATTGTATGTTATGTTTTATATATTTCTATATGTTTAAATCCTTTTTTTTTTCATCCCCTCTCCCATCCCCCAAAATCCCCTACTATAACAGCTCCTCTAGATAAAATTTAGACAGCTGTGGTATGTTCACTAGGCAGAGCTAGCCAGCACTATCAAACTGAATAAAAATAAAATCAGCATTTCATACTTTTCACATACAGTAACAACTAGGTGCATTATCTGTTTTGGGTTACCTTACTAATTAATTTATCCACTAACATATACAGAAGTCTGTTTTAATTTCACAAATAGCATACTGTGTTTAGATTATATATATTTAAGTGTGTGGTTATATTTCTTCCCTAAAATCCCCTGACTGATTATGTCTTCTCAAACATAGCATAAAAAGTACATAACATCTCTTGACATTGAAATGTATGATCTATAAAAGTAAGATGTTAAGCAAATGTTTAATTAATTTCTAGATTTCAAAATATACTAAAATAACTCCCTCTTTTGACTGACATCAAACTTTGATGTGACCTTTCTTTCTGAGTTAACTTTCTATAGTGCATTTTAAAATATTGTTTTCTAGATGGGCTAGGAATAATATCAAAGATATAGAATGAGAAGCTTTTTAAAGAGCTCTTTATTGCACCTGAGAAGACAAGAGAGCAGACTGCTGACATTTCCACTGCCTTGATAACACCTTTCTTTTTTCTTCACAGTATAATTTCACTATGCTTTCATTTTTTTACCCCACTGTTACTAACTTCTAAATTTTTTATCAAGAAGAATCTGCTACCTACACTTCTTCCCAGATTCTCTGATGTTATCTTCTCTTTCTGCAGTACTTTACTGCTAGTTCCTGACATGCAGTAACCTTCTGTCACTGATGAAATTGTTCTGATTCTAAAAAAATTACTCCTTTATTATGCAGTGACAATATAGCTTTTGTTCTTTGACTTACTTTGTTTCAAGCTTCTGTTCTATTGTGTTATTTATAAATAACCAGTTTATGGAGTAACAGGATGGCAGTAGTATGCATCCTTAATTCTTACAGAGGGTAATGCAGTAACCCAGTGTTACATTTCAAAGTCACATTCATCTTAACATTTTCAGTGTAGACTTTTTCCACCATTATATTTATGTTGTAATCAGATGAACAAGCATCCCTAGGCTTTCTATTGTAATTCAAGCAGTTTGAAATTCATAGATATTTTATGAGCGCGTTCTTCTCATATGACTTTAGACAACTGAAAAAGCTTAGAGAGATGTCAGCCTATGCTCTCTATTTTATCTTCTGAGAAGAAAATCTACTGCACAGATGTGTCATTCTGGATACTTCCTTTAGAATTTAAATTTTTAAAAACTGTTTTCTACAGATATCCTTTTCCATTATTTCTAGCTCAAAATCAAGCATCTGACTTGGCTGATGAATTCATTCCCAAGTAATCTAGTTCTATGCTTTTGGTTTTTAATTCAAAACTTATATATGAACTTCTGATAAGCAGTTTGCAGTTACAGCTAATATGTATTATATGCAGTTTCAACGTGCAAATTTTAAGATTAAGACTGGTTTAAAAGTGTGAGCAAAATTTCACTGCCAGTTTGATTGCAGAAAGTCTGTTTAGAAGGAAAAATTTTGAAAGACTAATATGTTTCTGTATCTTCTTCAGGTGAATTATTTTTTTTTCCTGCATCTAAGAGAGGAATTCTCAATTGATCTTCAGTTTTATTTGTTTAACTTTTATTAATTTAATGTTTTATTTGATAGCTTTTACTAGGTATATGTATTATCTAATATAATAATGCAATATATATAATAGCAACATAATACGCATTGTGAATTTAGTGCTATTAATTGGTTATATATCTGAAACTAATCGTTTACACACACATGTATCCTTGACATCACCAAGCAATACAAACGATCTGTGCAAGAATTTAAGTAGAATTTATACCAACTGAACTGTTCATCTTCATGAATTTATCCTCACTATATATTGTTTATTCCTTTATCTACTTTGGGACCTCAGCAAATCTCCACTCTCTGATGTAATCAAAGAACATTATACAAAAGTTAATCTGCTTATTTTCTTTGCTGCCTTTTTCCTGAGATTTCTTAAACAGAAATCTAGTTTCCATTAAAAATATATCGGGAGATGTATTTTAAAGTTTCATTTTACTTGCTTTAAGTTTTAGAACTGTGTCAGGAAAAGAAAGGTTCGATGGGCTGTAATTAACAGAGATCAAGAACTACTGTGTTAGAGGGGACAGAGAGGTAGATGAAAAAAATAAAAGACCAAAAAAAGAAACCAAAGACACAAAAGACTATTTCTGATTTTATTATATAATCAATGGATTGCAGCACAGAATGTGAATTAAATTGCTAGACAATGGATAAATATTTTTGCATACCTCAATCTAGAAACGATTAAATCTAGAAGTAACTGATTAAAGCTTCTGAGATCCTTTTACTATACTTTAAAGGAAATAATTCAGTGCATGTACTGAGTACCATAGTTTCCAAGCAGACTTGGAGAACACATTTCTTTTCTTGCTTTTAGGAATAGAGTTTGGTTTGGTTTGGTTTGTGTTAAATGAATGAAGCAGACAGTTAGGCTTTAGAGAAATAGTGAGTGTATGGGTGACAAGTCATGAATCATGGATCCAGAATTAGCTTATTAATCAACATACTAGACATAATTTTGAATTAGAAACAATGTCTCTTGATGTCTGTGATGTTAAAATACATTTTCTTAACTAATTCATGAACAAAGAACTTGAAAAGCTATGTTTTTCTTTTATATACTTTGAGCAAATTACAGCTGTTTATTCAATTTTTTGATAGTGAAATGAAAAAAAGAATAATCACAGAATCACAGAATTGTAGGTGCTGGAAAGAGCCTCTAGAGATCATCTAGTCCAACCCCCTTGCTGGAGCAGGCTACACAGGTAGGCATCCATGTAGGTCTTGAACTTCTCCAGAGAAGGAGACTCTACAACCTCTCTGTGCAGCCTGTGCCAGTGCTCCATCACCCTCACTGTGAAGAAGTTCTTACACACATTTGTGCAGAACTTTCTGTGCTTCAGTTTGTGACTGTTTCCCCTTTTCCTACCACCTCACATTGCTGAAAAGAGTCCAGCCTAGTCTCTTTGCCTTCCACACCTTAGAGATTTATAGAAATGGATCAGATCCCCTCTGAATCTTCTTTTCTCAAGGCTGAACAGACTCAGGTTGCTCATCCTTTATTCATAGGAGAGGTGCTCCAGGCCCTTTGTCATCTCTGTGGCCCTCCGCTGGACTCTTTCCGGGAGATCTCTGTCTTTTTTATACTAGGGAGTCCAGAACTGAACACAGTACACCAGGTGAGGTCTCACCAGGGCAGAGTAGAGGGAGAAGATCACCTCCCTTGATCTGCTGGCCATGCTCTTTTTAATATGCACTTCAGGATGGCACTGGCCTTCTTGGCCACTAGGCCACACTGCTGGCTCATGGCCAACCTGTTGTCCATCAGAATCTCCAGGTCCCTTTCCCCAGAGCTCCTCTCCAACAGGTCATTCCCCAGCCTGTGCTTGTGAATACTATTATTCCTACCTAGGTGCAAGACTCTACACTTGCTCTTGTTACATCTCATCTGGTTCCTTTCTACCCAACTCTCCAGCCTGTCCAGGTCTCGCTGAATGGCAGCACAGCCTTCCAGCACGTCAGCCTTTCCTCCCAGCTTCATATCATCAGCAAACTTGCTGAGGGTGGACTCTATCACCTCATCAAGGTCATTGATGAAGATGTTGAACAGGACCAGACCCAGCACTGAACCCTGAGGAAAACCACTAAATACAAGACTTCAACTGCACTCTGCACCACCAATCATAACCCTTTGAGCTCTGCTACTCATCCAGTTCTCAACCCACTTCACCGTCTACTCATCTATTCTACACTTCCTCAGCTTTGTTACAAGGATGCTGTGGGAGACAGTGTCAAATGCCTTGCTGAAATCAAGGTAGACTACATCCACTGCTCTCCTCCCATCCACTCAGCCAGTGGTGACATTATAGAAGGCTACAAGGTTGGTCAAACATGACCTCCCCCAGTGAATCCATGCTGACTACTCCTGATAACTTTCTTCTCTTTCAATTGCTTGAAAATTGTACCCAGAACAAGCTGTTTCATCACCCTATTATTAATTTATTTTGCTTTAAAACATAAAAAAAAAATAACAAGAACTTTCTGTCTTTTCCTGAGTAGTTACATCAGCTTGATGACTTGTGATGTAGGATTTAAACAGACTGAATGGCCAGACCCAAAGGGTCACTGTGAATGACATTAAATCTATTTGGCAGTTGGTAACAAGTGATATTCCCCAGAGGTCAGTGCTGAGACCAGATTTGTTTAGCGTTGTATTAAAAATACCTTCAGAAAGTTTGTAAATGACACCAAGCTAGCAAGATCATTGATCTGCAGAGGAATCTGGATTAAGTTAGATCAATGGGCTGTCTCCAGTCATGTAATGTTCAACAAGATTGGATGCCAGGTCTTATACTTGTGCCATAACAGCCCCATGTATTAGGCTTGAGGAAGAATGATTGGAAAGCTGCCAAGCAGAATAAGACCCAGGAACACTGATTGAAGAGCAATAAAATTTTAGGATGAACAGTTGGAATAATTTCTTCCTGGAAAGATGGTCAAGCACTGCAAAAGATAACTAATGACAGGATGAGAGGGAATGGCCACAAGTTGCGCCGGGGAAGATTTAGATTAGACTTGTGGAAAAACTTTCTCCCTGAAACAGTGGTCAGGCACTGGAATGGCCTGCCTAGGGAGGTGGTTGAGGCACCATCCCTAGCGCTGTTCAAGAAGCGTTTAGATGAGGTGCTAAGGGATTTGATTTAGTAGTTTAGTGGGTAGGGATGGTGATAGGAGGATGGTTGGACTAGATGATCTTGTAGGTCCTTTCCAACCTAATGTATCTATGAATCTATAATCTATGAAAAAGTCTGTGCAGAGAGGTGGCAGATTCACTATTCACAGACCTATTTGTGAAACACATGGAAGTGACACTACAAGGTGTGGTTTAATGACAGAATGCAATTGGTCATATTGATGGCTGGAGTTGATTGGTAAGGTGTTTTACAGCTTAGATAATTCTGTGTGTCTATCTCACAGATCTTCAGTAGCACTAGGTAACAACAATTACTAATCTGCAATGATCCCTTTAATGTAAATTAATTAAAAATATCTGCTGTACCACCATGCTCCAATTCTATTTATTTGTAATAATGGAAAATGCTTTCTCCAAAATAAAACAACCAAGAATATGAACAGAAAGACAAATAGTGATTTGAAATTCAATTTTTTTAGTGCAACATTCATCATAATCTCTGTTTTTTATCTGAGATCCTCTCATCTCTCTTCATTATTTATTATTTTTGTTCTTAACAATGTCTCCTCTAGTCATCTCCATATTTCTTCCTCACCAACTTTCACCATTCACCATTTTTCTATACTATTCAAACAGTTGAATAACAAATGCTGGATTTGAATCTCAAAAAAGTCTTTCATCTTCTGTTCCTTGAAAAGTTTTTCGAATGCTGTAACAGCTTGTCTAGTTCTTCCTTGCTATTTCATAATACAAAGTCATCTTTGTAATCTAAGTATTATGGTTCTATAATTCTTTATTCATATAACACTGATACGTAGCTGGAAAATATTTTGTCTTTCTGGTCACAGAAACTCTTCAATTTAACTTCAGTTGATCTGAATGTCATATTAATACACTGAAGATAAGAATGCAAAAACAACATGTTTATTGAATGGTAATATCCCTGCAACATTTTTAAAATAAATTACAGTATAAATTCATTGACAGCAGATAATCTCAGAGGATGAAATATGCATCTCTAATAAGTTCTTTACTCACACTAGAGGAGAGTGAATGACAGGGAGTGCAAGATCTTATCTAAATGGCAAAATACATTCCACTGCATAATAATGCATGTAACGCATCTGCTCAGATACAAGATAGGGAATAACGCAAGAAGTGACTGCAATAATGATTCTGAAGACAGAGAACTTACTCTAGTTTTGGATAAGTGTCCTGTTGAGATCAATTAGATCACATAACTCCTGCAGATGCTGAGAATGGCAGTAATAAAACCTAAAGCAAAGAACATATTGCACAGCATGCTGACAAGGTCAAGTTGATAGTAATGATGTGTGATGGCAGCACTGCAATAAGATTGTCTAATACTCTATGCATCTGATATTGGTTTTCATTACCTATCCCTTGGAGTACAGTCAGAAGTTCACTAAAATTGTAGTGATTACCCAAAGGGCAAAGGGAAATAAGACAGTCAGTTCAGTACTTGTGCATATGCAAACTGCATGAAGGCAGAAAAAATTCAACCTGATGTTCGCTTTACAAAGCTTACTATCACTGGGATCAAGTTGACTTCATACTTTCTTTTATTAATTTTTAAAATGATACAGTGTTTTAAGTGCATTAGTAAGTGTATTTAGATAGTCCATCAGGAAACATCTTTCCTCAGGACAAAGCTGAAATCTACATTATAAGTATATACTGTAATTTAGTCTATAATGCATATCAGTCTCCAGACATACTGTTTTTCTGGAAGCTCCAGCTTCAAGATAATACTGTCTGAACACTTAAAATCTTGGGGTTGTGTCCAGCTTCTGTAAGACAGTGATGTTTGTATGTATTTTAAGTACTTTTGTGGTACAGTTTCTTTGTAGTTCTTCAAAAAACAAAACACAGCAGCAATAAAGACAACTGTGCCTCCCATCCAATACAATACCAAACATCTCTCCCAAAATCTGTAATATTTTTTTCCTAACTGCTTATTTTTTGGAAAAAAAAAAGGCCAGTTATCTCAATAAAGCATCTATAGACTATATTGACTACTCTCAAACATTAAGGTTACTGAAAAGTGGAGCATGTCCACTGAAAAGGTATATTTAGTGCTGCAAAGAAGTGCATCTATAAAGGCACTTCTGGTCATGTCTTATGTCCTGGCAGATCATGCAATACATGAAGAATTAAATATAAATAAGCAGTGAAATCTAATATGAGCTAATTCACAAAACTCACTTAGCAATTTAGACAAATAATGGATTTCGTAATGTAATGATTTACTAGGCTTTTTTTTCCTTCTTCTTACAATAAATTATCTCAAATTTAAAAGTTCATTCAAATTAGAGGGGAGTGTTCAGAAAATGGGAACTTGTTACTTGACTGCTGTTGACTTCCCAGAACATTTGCAGTATTCTTTATTACACGATATATCCTGGCTGTTACGATTCTTCTCTTTTGTAAGAATAGCTATATATAGGGAATCAAGGCTGTCATAACTGGGTTTCAGTGAACTTTGTTGATCAACTAAGTGTACAAGTGCTGAACAAAGCTTACTTCTTGCGCACGTGAGACTACTATGAATTTTCCCATGACTTTTCATTATAGAGGGTTATTGCAACTGTGGATTTGTACAGCTCTGGAGAGGGGAAAAGATGTGACAGGTTGGAGGAAAGCCTTCTGTGAGGAAGGTGCTGGGTGCAGATTCCATTTTGAATGTGGTGGAGATGGGTAAGGACAGAAAATTGTGCCCATGCCCTTTGGATCATCCTAATGAGCCTGTTGTTGCAGAAATAAAATACAGTATTCTGGCTTCTGTATGTCCCAAAACCTAATCAAATATTTGAGACAAAAATGTCCATCTTCATGGACAGTTAATTTTAAACCATGGCGGGCATACACCACTTCTCTCTTCTTGACAATGGTTTATTTCCTGTATGTCAGCAATTTCTTTCTAAACAACACTAGTATTTTTATGCCTTCCTCTGCCACTATTTTCATACCTCCACACTTCTGTTAATGTCCTCTCCTCCTTCAGAATTTTATTTTAAATTACGTGGGCTCTCTCTCTTCAGTCTTTACTTAATTTAGGTCTTTACTTATATTCTGTCTAGAGAATCATTACTGGCTGTACACATTCAGCAGTGATAATCTCATTGGCATTATGTTGCGTTTTCTGGCTTAAACATGCTTAATTTACTCTCTGAATACTGATTAAGGTTATACGGCTTGCTTGGTATAAGCCTTTTCTCCTCCCAGGGACCTGGGTTTCTCGCAGAATTTTTGAGATGCAAGAGGAGAGTAAAGGGGGAATCAGAAAATACTGTAATAATTTGTTCCTTTAAATAAGTGTCCAGGAGTTCACACTCACGTCTTCAAACATTCTGAAAGCTCACTGAAAGTTCTAAAATCTTCTTAAGTGTGTTCAACCTCACAAATGTTTAAGAAACTTCGAACATATTAGCAACAATTTTTCAATATTATTTTTTAAATTACAGAAAATGTCTGTGGAAAAATATACATATTACACCTTTATCATCATTAACATTTTCTTCTGCCTCACTATTTCTTTCTAAAAGGAGAAAAGCAGCTTTCTGCATATGTATCTTTTACTATTCACTGGAACAGGTTGCCCAGAGAGGTTGTAGAGTTTCCTTCTCTGGAGAAGTTCAAGATCCACACAGACTCCTACCTGTACAACCTGGTGTAGAGAGTCTGCTTTGCCAGGGGGGCTGGAGTAAATGATCTCTAGAAGTCCAACCCGTACAATTTTGTGTGATTCTGTGATTATTTTATTCTTTTGCAGCTTAACTATAAAGAGTCAAAGTCATTACCTATGAGGAAACAACATGCTGGAATTTTGCTGATACTAGTTTGTTATTGACAGAGTACTATCCTAACCTCTCTTACTTACGTTATGCACTTTAATCGATTAGAAAGTCTGAAGAAGATTAGTCAGTGCTTCAATTTTTCTATACTCTCTATTTGTAACAGCAGGTATGATTATGACTAATGCAGCCTGTATCAAGGTGACTTGTTTAAAATGCTGAAATTAAAAAGAATAAATAAAAACACATTCATTATACTGCAGCTAAGAGTTTTTGTGCTGAATAAGAAACCAGATATATCTAGGCAGTATGCTAAGCATTGTAATTAGTTCTGCAATACAAAAATGAATTAAAATTTGCTGTTCTTTTCACATGGGAAACATTTTCTTCTGAAAATTTTATGTGCATCTATGACAAACAGAACAAGAGAGACTCCTGCTAGTACGAATTCTAAACAAAACAGAACAAAAACAAAAATAACAACAACAACATTTATTAACTTTTTCTCCATTCTTTACGCACTTATTATTTTTTCTATAATAATACTCAAGGGCTCTGAAAATAAGTGAATATGCTAGACATATCTCTCATCTCAGAAGAGGTGATTATTACATTTTTTTTTAAATGTCTGCAATAAATAGAATAAGAAAGCAGATGTTGAGATACTTTCATACAATCACATAAATGACCTTTGTAAGAGATTATTATTTTTATACCATTGCCTCAAAGCTTGCTGAGAAGAAGTCCAAGCAAATCCCTGACACTCATTCCTGGTAATGCTTGCTGCCCAAGGCCAGCCATCGCTGCTGCTGCTGCTCTCCCCTCCCTGTTTTTCTGCCTCAGACCATCAGAACGATGTGCAATGGGCCCGTTGCTGGATGCTGGTGGTGTCTATCCCTGCTTTATGCAATTCTTGCTTCAACTCTTGCTTCTTTCCTGGTAATTGGTAATAGTGTCTGTCCTCCCCTTCCCCATCTCCCTGATAAAGATTTGTAATAAACTGGTCAGGCAATGTTTGAACTGTTATTTCTTAATCTCACACCAGGTATATATATATCAAGTAACCTCCTCTCCCTCCTATGAACTGGAGCAAGACAACCTCTTAGTTGTTTAACATCTTTCAGTATTTTATGTGATTCTAAAATATCTGCGGTGAACAATGAGTCTACTTATTCAGTACATGCTGTTGTTAGGGTAGAAAGTGATCATTTGGTGTAACCATGTACAAGAGCTGTGTCAAAAGTAATACCTCCAATTTTATTACATTGGACCATCACATCAGTATAAGATGATGGTGGTATAGCAGTAGAGGTTGAACCGTTCTGCCAACATTCTGTTACATTTTTTTGGTGTGTGAGATAGCAACAGAGGGGCAGTATGACAAAATGACATTGTACGTGAAAGTTTAAAGCAAAGATTTGGAATTTAATTCCTCCATGCAGAAAAAATAGCACTCATCAACATTCATCAACACTTACGGAACACGTACGGAGACCAACTAGTGGATGTGAGCGCAGTGAGGCAGCGGGTGTTATGCTTCAGCAGTGGCAACACCAGCAGTGGGTCACCTCCTCTGGTGCAAATTTTTACAAGCATAGCATGCATGCTCTTGCCCATCACTGGTGAGAATGCATAACTAATAGTGGTGACTATGTTGAATAATATTTTTTTTCCACCTGAGAATTTGCTCTATCATCTAATGCCAATGGATATAAATGGAAGGCATCACTTTAGGAGTAACCTATTTACTTTTGTGTCCTATGCTGTAGTATAATAAGTCATATCATTAATAAACCACTGTGTTTTGTCAAGAATTAGTAGAATTGGTTTTGCCATCCAAGAATTAAGTTTTTACCTGTTATTTTCAACTAGATTAAAAAAAAGAACAACACAATGTTCTTAGAGATGGTTATTGTCAAATGCAACATAGCTGGGAGAGCAGTAGCATTTTTCTTATCACATATGTTAGTAATTCTTGAGAAAAGAGCACTCTCATTAAAAACCTTTCTATTTAATCACTTCTGGTGCTCTGATGTAAGATTACAATTGTCAAAATGAAACATCTCTGAAAACAAAAATTGTTTGTACTTCATCTTTAAAAATGAACCTCTGACTACACTAAAGCAAGGGGAGAAATTTCAGTACTATTGTCAGTATCATCTTATTCGTAAAAGGGTTTATAACAAAATTCATTTTTGCAGAGTATTTCAAGAACAAATTTCTGAGCCATTCCCTCTCTCTCCCTCCTTTGTTTTCAGTGTTTTTTTACATTCTAGAAATAAGATCATGACTTTACTATCACATACACATTACAGACAAGAAAGCAACAGTCAGGAAGAAATTAAAAACAAAGTAAATTTGGCATTCAAGTGCAGAAGAGCATATGTCTGTAAATGACAGAGTGCAATTGTAATAGTATCAGTTGAGGAAAGGCTCACACAGTCCTTGACATCACAAGCAATAAATTTCAATAGTTTATCATGATATATCTTGCTTGGAGATACCTCCAGGCTCCTCTGTTACAGTCTGTTTGCACACTTCCTGCTGACTGGGATAGCCACATAAAAATATCTATATGTGGTGTGGGGCTGTTGATTTCTTGTAGATGGGTAGCCTCAGGCTGTGTGGGTCAACTTTCCAAAACAACAGTAGCCTCTAGCACTACCACCTCTAACTACTTAGCTGCAGCTAATGTGATCCAGCATTCCATCATAGGAATCTCATCAAACAAGGTATTCCCTGCCAGAGTATCAATGACCTGATCCTTTCCCAAAGAGAATGCATCATTAATGAATGCTAATTTCATTTTACTTTTAATAGAAATTGGCATCAAAATATATTTCTCAAGGTTCTTAACATAAAAGTATCAGAATTTACATCTTATAACCTCCTCATTCAGCTTAATGCTACCTTAAATTTTAGCTACATAGACAAAGCTGACTTTGAGTATGAACAGTTTGCAACTTACTATTGAAAATATCAATTAGAAATGAAAACTCTATTTCTGTTTTCTGTTCCCATCTTTGTTATGCATGTGCTACTTATATCAACTTTTCTACTGAATGCTTAGAAATTCAAAAACATTATATCTGTTTCTGCTATTTTTAATACATTCTTTAAAGAAGTTTTCCATGGACTTCATCTTCCATCACAGCCTTAACTACTAATAGATGTCCTAAGTTCTTCAGCTCTTCTGATGTGATTATGTTTAATGATCTTTTACCTTTACCTTCTTCTTCCTCTCCTGAGAAATGCATGTCTATTTCTTACTGCTGTCCTTCATCACTCGATCTAAACATTATAGCAAATCCATTTTCTTTTAAGTGATATCTGGGTCTCCTGACAATAAAGTACCTTTGCCATCTTTCAAAGAGTGCACTGTTTCTTCTGCTCACCTCTTGTTCCTCATATACTTGAAAATTTTCTTGATAACCATAGCCCTCTGTGTAATCTTCTTTATACTTCCCTACCTTTCTTTTTCTTATCTCCTTTTACACTCAAATTCTTTATATGATCCTTTCTCTTCATTTCTATATTTTGTGCCTTATGCCACTTTTATAGATTTTTTTTTAACCTTTAATATTTTTGTCAATATTAATTCTCCATTCCTAGATGGTTTGGGGCTTTTTGTTTGTTTGCTAAATTCCTTTGTTGTTTGTTTGTTAAATTATGGATAAATTACATCTACATTAGTTTATTCACAATCTCAAAGCTTTCCTTTCCATCATGATTTTAACATGTTCTCTTTTCATGCTTTTTTGAAGAGTGGACACAAAAACCATTTTTAAGAAATGGCATTATTCCCCTTCATTTCTAATCAGAGTGATTATTTCATTAAGGATTATCTTTATAGCTTAAGATGAAATTAAGTTCTGAATTATCAGATGGCTAGTTGTATTAATTTAGTTAGTTTGGTTAACTGGTACCAAAATAGTAATTGCATTAAAGAAAGGAGAACAGAAAAACTAACCAAAACTATTTTCCTGAGTTCCAGTTGCTAAATTCTGTTAAACATTATTCAAAATCTTATGTACAGAAAGTTTAGCAACACCACTTCAGTAGCATTTTACCCTGCTGTACTACAAATCTCAGGGTAAATATAGAAACTAAAAACAACACTTCAGTATGCTCATGGGTTTTCTCTGAAGTTTCTGCCAGACATTTGGTACTCCATTTAGTGCACCTCCACATCACAAAATGATCCTGAGGCATACTGAAAATGTTTACCTGAAGGAAGTAATCTCAGTTGTATATTTTCTATCATCTGCCTCATTATTTTCATATATAGTTTTGTATGATACAAAAGTATGTGTAGACATTTGTTTTAAAAAGTAGCAATTCATTTCAAAGCAATTACGTTCTTGCTCACTGTAAACAAAAGGAAAGTTCTCTGGTTCTCTATCAAGACATAAGTTACATGAAATCAATGTTTCTCAAGAGAAATCTATTCCAATCACAACTACATTTGTCCTAATCAACATTCAATTTCACATTCTGTAAAAGAATTAAAAGTTTCTATTATACTTTTAAGCCAGTAATTTTGAACCTAAGAGACCTAAACACTTTTGAAACTAAAATAAGTATGACTGTTTCATGAAAATCTCTTTTTATTATGGATATAGATTTTAGCAAAGGCACCTTAAATCTTCTCATATTGAGAACAGAGCATATGGATGAATTTCTTAAAGAAGACAAGGACAGTATGTAGGCACTATTACACTGTTCATTCTCATACTGCTAGGATATTCCCACTGCAGGAAATGTAAATACAGTTATTATTTCAAAAATATCTTTTTTACAAACAGACAAAGAAATACTAGTGCAACTGTTTTTTTTTAAAAATGAGCCTCTATACCTTCAGGCATGTTATTAAGATTAAATTCTTCACTGAGGTAAGAGTGGAGGTAAGAGGAGAAATTTTTCCACTTTGTCAAGATGTATGCATTTATGGAAGCTGTTAACTTTCCAGTGCCCTTTGTTTTGGTCTCATATGGCTATGTAGCAGAATGATATTTGTGTCAGTCCTCAAGAATAAAGATGCCAAAAAAAGAGGCATGCAGCTTTCAGTGGAATTAAAATGCCAGTACTCAAAATATAGCTACACAGGGTTCAGTTTCTCTTCTAAAATTAAAAAAGACAGCTACAAGAAGCTAAAATTTCTATGTACTTATTAGACATTACGTAATGAGACAGAAGATAGTACATAACTAAAGAATTAAAGAATGCTAACTCCATGATTTATGGATAGATAGTATTTTCATTCTGGTTAAAGTTAAAAGGTATAATAAGAATGTGTTTCAATACCAGAAATGCAAAACTGACTTCTCTTCGTATCACTGTTACCTCAGTTTTGTTTGTTTTTTGTTTTGTTTTTGTTCCCTCCCTCTCCTCATTTTACACAGGAGCATAAACAGAAATTAAATGCATATATTAAATTTAAGAATATCTAATATTCTAATATAATCTGTATGCTATATCAATTAAAACTATAGAAAATCTGTTAATCCAAATCAAAACAATTTATTTCACTCACATTGCATATAAAGAGCTAATTAACATAGTTCTGAATAAGATTATACTTCAATGCATTTTAAATTATCTGTTTAATAAATTATTTAAATTCTTGAATTTTCCCACTATATAAATGTAATTAATATTGATTTATTATATGAAAATGAGATTAGACAAGAAATTTAAGATTTGAGAAAGTGTTAGGGTGACCTTAAGGGTTAACTTTATTTCAGTGTAACATATAGTTTGTGACTATTCAGGAGAATAGAATGAAGAAGGAAAATATCTGGATTTTATGTTTATCTATTGTGATAAGCAAATGCAGAAAACATAGATTCAAGCTTAAATCTGGACAACGGAATATTGATGAGGCCTTATGCAAAGATGTTCTGCTCTTTCAGAAGAGCAAGCTAGAAAGAAAAGCAAGCAAAACTCTCTGAGTTTCCATAGGCCTCATTGGACTGTAGTCTGAGATTTCACAAAGCAAGCAGCCTCTTTATATTGTGCAGCTTAATGCATAAAATACTTAATTTGTGTAGGAATTTCAAGATAATTTCAGAGGAAAATGAAAAAAGAATCAGAAATTTTTTCTTTTCACCTAAGTACACACATAAATAAGGGATTAAAAATATACTCATCTTCCTCGATTTTGCCACCCTTGAAATTCTTCCCTTTCTGGCTCTTAATTTTGGAACCAAGAAAAATCACCACTCTGTGATTTCTGGGGAAGTGGAAGAGATGGGTTTAAATCTGGGAGCCCTAATGAAGCCAAACTAAACAAAATAAACTGTTTGACCAGAGATAATGAAGGTGTGTTTCCTCACCAGCTGCAGCCAGACACAGCTTTTAATGCTGTGAGGTTAGCTGAGATGTGACTGAAAAAAATACTTCAGCAGTCACTAAAAGCACTGAAACAAATAATTCTGGATTTTTTGTTGGATACTGAAAATGAACATATAATATCAGAACAATGTAAAAGTTCTTTTGTGGTAACTTCACTAAAAACATTGTTTTTTGGCATTCTTTTTTTTTTTCAAACTTGGAACCTGATGCAATTTGACAACATATTTCCTAGTAGTTATGCCTGCCTGCAGCTAAGGAGCCAGCATAATCCAAGCAAGGTTGTAATATATGTCTGGGACAAAAATGTTATTGAATTGCAATGTCTACCATATAATAAAACCATACCCTAAACTGCTCAGTCATGCTTCTGTTCCTGGAGCTTTCTGCTGGCTGGCTGAAGTTACCCATTCACAAATCCAGGTGTCTGGTTTGAGTACCATTCCCTGAAAGGCTCCTGTGTATTCATATTCATTACAGAGTAGGATTCAGCAATGAACTCTCTCCTCTCTCAAGAACTTGACATCTCGGATTGTGCTGAATACCCACCTCTTATTTTTTCTTTTATTTTTATGGGAGTTGCATTTAACATGGTATTTTTATTGCTATTTTTTAAAGTAAGTTTAATANGAAAAAAAAATGCTGGTAGCATTTAACATGGTATTTTTATTGCTATTTTTTAAAGTAAGTTTAATAATTGAATTGTTAATGGTACCAAAAAGCAACTTTTGATCTAAACCTAATGTTCTAGTAAGTAGTAAAGGCTGAAATAAGAAACTCTTTTTTACCTGAGCTTCAAGTACAATAGGGAAGAAAAAAGACATAAGAAAAATAAAGAAAGCAATATTATCTTTGGATAATATTGGCTGTGTATTTTTCACTGTTCACAGGACTGTGTTTAGGCAATGTACAAAAATGCATAAAATCATTTACCAAAACTTGAGTCAGCACTACACTACTCCCTGCTGTACTTTGCTTTCAGCTCAGACAGTACCAATCACGTACCAGTGTCTGGTTGCTGCTGAGTGGTGGGTGCATGCCCAGTGCTGGGCTGGATGGAGAAAAGCCACCTCCATGATGGCATAGTGCAAGGACGAGGCCAGGATGTACCAGGACACATGCTGACCACAAACAGAAACTCTTATTTCATGTGTCCTCCTTCTCAACTGTGCATTCTAACATATTCTAGAGTTTAAACCCTACTTCCACATAAGAAAATGAAAATGTTTGTTTTTTTTTTCTGATGATATTGGTAGTGGGTCTGTATCCAAGTATGTTCTCTTATAACAAAACAGATTAAATGGAATCTTGAAATTCTTCAGATATTCACTTCATTTAACAATTAGGGTAATTCCAGTGATTTTAGGAAAAATTGTACTGCTGTCTTGTTTTCAATGTATATAATTGCAATCTCATTCTTTGTCTAATCTACTGTCAAACCTAAACTGTAACAATTTCTACTCCAACAAAACATCATGGTTTCTTATGTTGTGTACAAATTAAAATGAAAAATTAATTGATTTTAATCTTGTTCCATATATGATAGCCCTTGATTTTAGTGCTGTAGAAACTTTTAACTGTTAANGTTAGTGCTGTAGTAACTTTTAACTGTTAAGCATTTAATTGGTTGCCAGTTGGTTATAAAATGAAAACTTCAGGATGGAAATGATATCCAGTTCTCAACACTGGAAGTCAATCGAATTTTCTGATAACTGAAAAATCCTTCTTAATTTAGAAATCAGATCCATAATATTATAATAATTTTTTACATATTTATATGTAATTAAAATAATAATAATA
>VXAB01002614.1:2137-50959 GCA_013399175.1 Odontophorus gujanensis | reverse complement strand
GTGATTCTGAGATTCTGTGATTGTATGCTGACTATATCTTGCTCATGCTGAAATGTTGTCTAGCCTGCAATTCTATACTTAACATTTGCACTTGATTTTTCTACCTAAGAGAATATATAATCTGGAAATTGCTGTAGGATAGGTTACAAATTTACAACACGCTAACTACCCTTTTCCAGCTTCCCTTGTGGACTTGTGGCCTGCTCTAATACAAGCTCTGTGCAACATGTGGAGTAAACAGCATCACACAAAGCTATATTTAGTGCTTAATAAGAGTGTTAACATGAAAAGTTAGTATGCAGCAGCAAGTGTATTACAAATTCATGTTTTAGTTTGCTAAACTAACCTACTTGTGTTGTCAAGCCCCAAGTGTAGTACTTTGCACTTATCTCTATCGAATTTCCTGTTACTGATTTCAGACTGTTCCTCCCATTTATCAACATGATTTTGGTTTTCAATAATGCATCCCTCTCCTCCTCTTTTCCCTTTCAAACTTACAACATCAGCGCTTCATAGTCTTTAATGATACTGTAAATCATTGCAAAATGGCACAGGTGGGGTCTTAATGTTTCCAGAATAACCAAGCTGGCATTTTTACAGTTAGAGTCTTTAGACTACAGTCACGCAAGTTTTAAGAAATTATAATTTGGGGACTAAACAGGAAACTCACCAGATTACTCACAAGTAAAAGTGACTTCCATGTGCTGAGGGAATGAGAGATTTCCATCATTTGCCTTCTTGTGGGAAGAAAGAATGTCAGTAACTTTAACTATTAAGTAGATTTTTTTGGGTAAAGTCAAGGCCGAAAATTGTCTCTCTTGGAATTATCTACAATTAATAAATCCCTAATTCTTGTTCACATTAACAAATGATGTAGTTCTACAGAAGAGAAGTATTCTTTTGGGGATTTATGCTGACAGTTGCTAATGGATTAGAAGTTACCCTTACCTCTGGCCCCTTTGTATGTACATATTTCAAAAGCAAGCACGGTGTGGATGTGTTTCTGATTTGGGGAAATTACTTTTGTTTCATTCTAAAAGAAGATCCTACATTTTAACGTGCACCATGTGCTCAAGAGAAACATTGCAAAGCTAGGATATATGAACACTTTCATCTAAACAAGGATTTTTAATCTTTACAAATATTATTTAATGTTGACCACTGAAGTTAGGCCATTTAGCTTTAAATTCAGTTTGTCCCTCATTTATAAATTTTTTGAACGAAAAAAAGACAAAACTCACCTACAGCTACTGCCTACACTATCAATATTTTACTCTTAACTATCAACTCTCTGTATACCTCTGTTTGTTTCTGAAGTGGCCAGAACATAAGGAACAGCTTGATGTGGAAACAATTGTGTAGGTCTGTGTAGTCACTTACATGCAGAGAAAGTCTTTGACAGCACTTTGATCATAATGGATATGATTCTGGAAAAAAAAACCATAGAATTAACCCACTCTCCTGTGCTGGTAAACCTTTTTGATGAGTTTAAATGTGAGAACATCACTGAGGTGATGCAGTTGCACAGTGTTTGGGTTGGAGGGAGGTAAGGTTATCTCACGGCATAGGTGAAGTCTGTTCAATAATTGCTATAAAAAACCAACGACCTCAAAACAACAAAAAGAAACAAAAAAGACCACCAAACAAAAATTTGTGGAGCCTGAACTGGAATAGAGGAAGTGATTTCATTTAACACCAGGCTAGTTTCTGCAGATGCTAGTGAGAGATGTTTTCTATTTCTTGTTCTCCTCTCCTGTTTTTTTCCAACCATTAAGTCTTATCTGTTTCTCTGAATCAGATCTCATAAGAGCTGCAGTATACTTTGAATTAACCCTCTGTCTTTTCTTTCCTTCAAAGAACTGAACAAAGATTTCCCTTTTTAAATATGCAGTGTTCATCTTTTCTGTGTGAACCGTCTGATTACAATACATGCCTAGAAAGCAGGAGTTTGGAATTCCTACTACCTTACTGTCATTGCATTTTCTAGGACTACAAATCCTATTCTTTTTTGCTCTATGTGCTCCAAAACAGCCTACCAAACTGAAAACCTCCAGTCGTTCAAGAGAAGAACTGACAGGCTTAGGTATACATTAGATGTTAAATGTTCTTTGTGATCAATTCTTCAGCAGAGAGGGAGTTTGCAATTGTCCTGGAGTTTTATTTTGTGAAAATTTGGATTCAGTGAGCATTGGAACAAACCTGATGGACTTCAGTGTGCATGTGTCCTTCTGTGGACCTAACCTCTACAGTTTAATTAAACAGAAGAAACACTATTTAGTGCAATGGAAGGCAGTCTTACTCTCTATTTACTTGTTTTCTAAAGGGTCAATAAACTCAGAGTTTATTTGCAGTGTTGTTCCCTATTAGAAGAAAAATATCAATTATTCTCTGTTGTATCACAGCCTGACCAGCATAAATAGTCTCATTTCCTGAAGGCATGCTGTTAGAAGTGGGTCCTTTCACTCTTATATTATTTACATTTATTTTATTATTAATCCTGTTAACCATCGGTCTAAGTAGAGTTGAGTGTGGAACCTCACATTCCTGCAGTCTTTATCACTAAGAACAGACAATGACTTCCCAGCAAAATCTCTGTGTGTCACTGCATCAGCTTCTGAGTTGTATAGTCTTTTCTCACTCATGCTGCTTCCCTCTGTTCAAGGAGAGAGGATAGTTTTGTCTCGTTTTCCTACTCATTGCTGTTTTTACATGTCCTGCAATCCTTACTCTTTCTTCTGTCCCCTTCAATACTATTCTAGACAAATATGTGAAGGCCTTTGTTGCAGATATTACACTTGAAGTAATGACATTCTGCTGAGAGATGACATTTCTTCATCTGCAATAACAGGCCACTGTTTTGAAGTTTCTGAAAAGAGCTACTGGAGAACATCATTACTGGCAATCTTTTCTTTGTAAGTTTGAACTATCAAATGCCCTTAGTGTATCGAAAAAAAATCATGTATGGACAATCTGAATCACAAAGGGTAGTTTAGAAGTTCTGTGGACTGAAAACAAATTGCTGTTTATAAGAGGTTCGTCTGTAAACTGTCCATCTGCCAATCAATTGAAGTAACCTAACTGAACATCATCCACAAATAGGTGAAGCGTGCTTAATTCAACATTTAGTATCTTCTGTTGTGCATATTTTCAACCTGGAGTGAGGGAGGTATTGTGCTCCTGCATTTCACTGTTCAGGCCTGTTACATTGCATCATTTTTGAAAGGTCACAGCTACAAGGTCACATTTATACTCTATGAGAAATTTAGCTCTTCTAAAGTTTAGCAGTTGACCCCTTGGACCATTTTTTGTATTTCCTGCAATTCTTTGTTTAAATAAAAGCACTGACATGATTTGAAGCATTTGGTTTCGGAGTGATCTGAAATGCAAATTTATCTGTTTTTGCAATACCTAAATTCAAGCCCACTGAAATCTGTAATGAGATTCACATTGGAGTCAGTAGATTTTCTGTCCAGATTTTAATGAATACCGGCACAAACCAAAGACATTATAGGTTGCATAATGATGCGTCTTGCAGATGAACATTAATTATTCTTTTCTATTAGATGGAAAAGACAGTGTAATCACTCTTTCCTGTGTTTGAAAAGCAAGAAGGCAAGATATAGTCAGTAGATTACTTCGTGGATCACCTCTTTTATTCTGAAAACTAAACACCACCTCAACCCACTTTCAGGGAATAAAAAGAGAATGACTTTGATACTTTACAATGTTCTCAAGACCATTGCAAGAACAAGAATGGAAATACTGTTGTTGGTTTGGTTTTTTTTTTACACTTACCACATACTTTTTTATTTTTTACTTAATATTCATTACTTACCTTCTGCATAATGAAATCTATGATTGTACATTATTGTACATGCCAGTGTACATCCACAAACACAGACAATCCCTGTAACAATTACTTACTAAACTGATATGGAAATTTTGAAAGCATGTATTGTGGATGATAAAAACGAAAGAAAGAGAAGAAAAAGAGGGGGAAAAGGAAATATGGAGACGTTCACTAGTATCTAAAAGTCATCTAAATACTGCCATGCACTACTGCTAGAAGAAAGTGGGTATCTTGTAAGTATGCTGTGAACTGCTTTTATCGAATGTATGATACCTCATAGGCTTGTAAAATAAGAGTTTCAGGGAAAAGCATAGGCATATACAATAAAACAACACTCAAGAGAAAAGCAAAAGAACGAATATGAAAAAGAAATCCAACCTAAGTACAAAACAGAAAAACGGGTAAAACCTACCAGTAACCTCACGGAGGATTTCTGTACTGTTCATCATACAGTATAGATAGAGCCTTGGTTTTAAGACTCTTCTGGCTTCCACAGCATTTTCTGCATCTTTTCACCTGAAAGGTCTTCCTGAACTGTATGTAAGTTGTTCCAGGGTGATATGCCTGAAGGTGTCTCTCTTTTTTTTTATTTTTTATTTTTTTATTTCCTTGCTTTATGTAATTTAATTACTGTTTGGTCTCATCTCACCCTTAATGGAAAGTGATCTTAGTTTCATAGCACTAAGGGATCCTGAAGAGTACTGCTGACAATTTTACAAATTCAACTGGATTCTCTCAACTACAGAATGTCTGTCTTCTGAACTTTTCTGAGATGCTTAATGATATCTCTGTACCTTGTTAACTTGGGGCTTTTTAGCACCAAAGAATCTTATGGCTCTCTCAAGGGTAGATATTTGCTCTCTTGAGCACAATAGTATCTCAGGACTTGTCTATGGGTTTAAAGGCTGCCACTTGGACTTTAACATTACCGGTTAATTACTGAATTAGTCATACTAAATCATACCAAAAATCTATTTGAGAAAAAAAGATTGTCAGCAGGGATGCAGTCAAGTACTATCCAATCAAAACCACTCAGGAATCTCAGATAGCTTCATCATCTGTGGCTTGGAGCATGTGTGGAACTGGTGCACAACAGTCACCAGTTGCCCATATAGATAAGTCATGCATCTCCTTAGAAGGCTGGTTTTTAAGACTTATGCAGTTGAAGAATAGAACTTGCAACTTTATCTCACAGTGCACTGCCATTTTCTAGAAATGTGTCATTGCCAATATGTCTGAACCCTTTTTTTTTTTGTTTAAACTGCAATAAGACCCTGATTTATCTAGGAGAAGAGTGGTGGGTGTCATCGTGTAGCAATCAGCCTCACTTTGTGGACAATTTTACATTTGAAAGATCAGTTGGAAGATCTGGCTTGTGAGCAATAACTGCAGCTTGGTACGGGAGACTGTAGGATGATATCATTGTACCCCGTGAAAACAGGACACAGGTGGGCACATCCCTGCTCCTTCTTATCTGCTGGCAAGGCCCAGAAGATGAGAACAAAGGAGTTCCTGCTGAGGTCCAAAAACCAGAAGCTGTCACTCCAAAGAGAGTTTGAACTTTTAAATAAGTTTGTACTGTTGTTGGAAAAAGTCATCATTGGCTGAACCTCCAATGACCCCTCATTACTGAAAATCATTGTCTGAACTACAGGCTATGTTGGAATCCCACTGGTTACTATCTTCCTTTTGCTTTCTACAAAGATTCCTTGCTTTTATTTCCTACCTCTTTTCCATTGCCCATCCTCCCTTCTCCATCTCACCAAGCAACTAGAATTTGTAATAAACTGGTCTCTTAATCTAGCCTTTGGGTACAGATATATCAGAAGAACCTCCTCTCCCTTCTATAATTGGAGTGAGACACAGGTGAGATATTAAATGGTTGCATTTCCTAAATCTCAGAGTTCCATTTAGTATATAGGTTTTGAAAATGTTCTGCTACGTGAAAAGACTTATGGAACTTTTTATCAGATCGGATATCTGCTACCAGACTGGTCTCTTTATTCATTATGACAGACAGAAGCTGCAACTTCTGCATCTATGAACTACTGGATATTGTGGTTCGCTGACTACTGGAGTTATGGTTACAAAGTCTGGCACACACCGTGTAGAAAACATTGCTCACTCATGGTTTTGCTAGGTTTTTTTTTTTTTGTTTGTTTGTTTTTTCAGAGGCAGGGAATTTTTTTTTCAGATTTCATTCTACTAAACTGGCTGTCTATTATACATCTAATTCTTTGTGATTATCTGAATTTTCACTACATTTTGTGGAAGAAACCATTACAAAGCCTGAAACATTTCTGTCATTTATCTATATCCAGACAACTTCAAGTAATTTTCTTCTAATGTAAGTTTTCTCTTTCATAGCACTAAAGAACGTTTGATGTCCTTTAGACAACACAGTAGTCGTAATGTATAGAATGTGTGGTGAATAAGCACAGTCAGTTTTGTCAGAACATTCATCACAACACACATTTGGATCTGTATTTTCGATGCATAGTGTCTAAATGCTCTATTTCCATTGAAAATCATCTTTAGAACACATATTTCAGTTCATTTCACACTGTGTTAATTGTGTAACACACTGTAACCATTACCTTTTACCAGCCACAGTTGCTCATCTAATGGGAAATGATGACTTTAACAAGGAATTATTAGATCTGTTTGATCAGAGAATGCACATGTGGACAATGGGGTTTGCAGTCTGGAACACACACCATTTTCTCCCCCATGAGTATGTAATTGAATTAAAAGTCTCATTGTAGGAATAAAAATGCTTTGTAGCTAGTCCTGCTGAGTGGAAAATTTTATTTAAAATTACTAAATAAATATACTGTATTTACTGTTACTTCAAGGATAATATGAAATATTTCAGGTTTTCTAAATGGAAAGCACATATGCATAATTTTTTTTATGGTAAGTTTGACAAATTTTGGACTGTTTGTTCATGAAGTACTGATGCAATTTGAAAATCATAAACTAGGGAATAACATCCCATAATTTTCCCAAAACAAGAACAATACATGCAAGTACCTGAGGGTAATGTTCCACAGTGTACCTATTGAAATAAAAAGTGATTTAGAACAGTATAGCAGAATTCTTTGAATAAAATATTTCAGGATTTGTTGCTTGGGGAACTGAAAGTCTTGCAGTCTTGTGAGATATGTCTCATAGGACTGTAAGCCCTGAATATGTCATATTAACTCTTTCAGTGCCATCTATTCCATATTGATGGATGAATCATCATTTATGTTCTAGGAATTCAGAATGATAATGTAAAATCCAAACAAAAATATCTTGGGAACATAAAGTCCAATTTTCATAAAAAAAAGCCTGGGAGACACGGGGGTTTTGGGACATCTACATTGCACAGTTATGAGTCTGGTCCCATTCCTCAGTTATACTGGTCTCAGTGGCAATCCTAGTCCAAGCACACTGTCCCTTCAGAGAAGGTAGTTACACTTATTGTGGTGGACCTGAAATGATGTGACTACTCAACCTTAGGACCTGATATAGAACTTCTATGAAATATCCCTTCACAAACTATGTTTGGGTAGCTGTAATGCTAAGTTTCCTTGAGACATTTTTGTATGATTTTCAAAATAATTCAGTCTCCCATAAAAACAGATTGGTGCTGAGATTCAGTGTATTGATACTGCTGTTGTTTTCACAGCTAATACTAAATCCTAATCTTCTATGTGTGCAATTCAGTATGTACTGTCTCTTGCAACTGGCACTGTCAAAGCAACCAAACTTCTGCTGCAAATTTCTCTACTTAATAGTTGCTCATTGCTTGTAGTTCTAGCTCCATCCTTAAAACCTTGAAGATGGACTACTGAAGATGCTGGGAATGTTGTGTTTGTGAATGATATACAACTACATACTGTGCCTAATGGTTTTCATCCTATAAACTTTGTAGCAGGACAGTCAGACTAAAGTCCCTAATAGCTCAAACATCTCCATGAGTAAAAGCCAAATTGTACTAGCTATGTTTTAAAGAAGTATTGCAAGTGGGAAGAGAGATTTAGAAGCCTGACTTCATGTGGGATCCACAATAAGACAAATTGTCTGAAACTTGATGAGGTTTAACAAGAGCAAGTGTAGATTCTTGCACCTGCATGCATCAGTACAGGTTAGGGGATGATCTGCTGGAGAGGAGCTCTGTGAAGATGAACCTGGGTGTTCTGGTGGACAACAGGTTGGCCATGAGCCAGCAGTGTGCCCTTTGGATATGAAGGATGATGGTATCCTGGGGATGCCTTGAAAAGAGGGTGGTTAGAAGCTTGAGGGAGGTGATCCTCTCCCTTTACTCTGCCCTGGTGAGGCCACAGTTAGACTACTGGGTCCACTTCTGGGCTCCTCAGTTCAAAAAAGACAGGGATCTCTGAGGACTCCAGCAGAGGGCCACAAAGATGATTTAAGGGTTTGGAGTGTCTCCCATATGAGGAAAGACTGAGTAATTTGGGTCTGTTCAGCCTTGAAAAAGAAGATGGAGAGGATCTGATAAATGCTTATAAATATCTATAGGGAGGTGGGAGGCAAATGGATGAGGCCAGGCTCTTCTCGCTGATATGCAGAGATAGGGTAAGGAGTTATTTCCTAAAACTTGAACATAGGAATTTCAATACTAACATGCAGAAGAATTTGTTTATGGTAAGGGTGATGGAGTACTGGAACAAGTTACCCAGAGAGGTCGTGGTGTCTCGTTCTAAGGAGATACTCAAGACTTGTCTGGACACCTGCCTGTGCAACCTGTTGTAGGATGCCTGGCTTAGCAGAGGGATTGGACTTGATGATCTCTTGTGGTCCCTTTCTATCCCTGAAATTCTGTGATCCTGTAAACTTACAGAAGCTGTATTCATGAACACTGATTTTGTAACAGCATGAGGTCCCAAGAAGCCCTTACGCCTGGCACGTGGGATATAACTGGACTCAGAAATTGCAGGATCACCAAAGGATGGTGCTACTCATCTGTGTCCAGTTTCCTTTTTGCCATTCTTCCCAATTCTCTGTTTTCACAAGTCCTGTATTTGCCAAAATTGGTCCTGAACACCCATATATACTTCAGGTACTTTCAGAAATGTTTAAGAGATACCTGAGTCACAGAAGCAGAATTGCAGAATGATTGAGATTGGAAGGGAATTCCAGAGATCAGCTTGCCTAACTCCTCTGGTCAAGAAGGGCTACTACAGAAGATAGTGTAGGACCAGGTCCAGACAAATTCGGAATATCTTTAAATATGTAGAGTTCACAGCATTTCTAGGCAACTCATGCCAGTGTTTCACTACAATAACAGCAAGAACATTTCTTTACATTCAGATGGAACACTCTGTGTTTCAATTTGTATACTCATTGATTCTTGTCCTGTCACTGGGCACCACTGAATGGAAGGTGGCTCCCTCGTCTCTACAGCCTCCCTTTTGAAATTTATACACCATGATGAAATTCACCCTGAGACATCTCCAAGCTGAATACTCACGACTGTCCTCATATGAGGGATATCTCAGCTCCCTTAACCATCTCTGTGACCTTACAGTGAACTAACTT
This sequence comes from Odontophorus gujanensis, assembly GCA_013399175.1. Classification (NCBI taxonomy): domain Eukaryota; kingdom Metazoa; phylum Chordata; class Aves; order Galliformes; family Odontophoridae; genus Odontophorus; species Odontophorus gujanensis. The sequence continues at coordinate 41,562 of VXAB01002614.1, read as the reverse complement.
TAGTAGCTCCATATCTGGGGAACCAAGAACTGAAGCCAACAGTCCATGTGTGGCCTTAACCAGTGCTGAGTATGAGGTTAAGATCACCTGACTCATATTGTACTGGCAAAATTGCCATAATTAAACTTTACTGTTGCAAGGGCAAAGAGACATTCTTAAAAAAATATAAGCAAAGGAGCAAAAAATGCTATGTCATCACTCCTTACCCTATCGTCCAAATATAGTTGTGCAAATTTATTTATTTATTTATTGCTGTCACACCAGCTAGATTAAATCTTACACTCAGAGAAGATCAAACAGAAGCTGAAAGTATTAGTAAACCTAAGGCAGTGTCATGTTCTAGCGCGCCTTTACTCATACACATACTTCTATTTATTTCAGTGGGACTAGTCATGTATGGACAAGGCTTCTATAGTACAAGAAATGACTCAACCCTCTCGGAGCCCTGTTGATCTACGCTCGTGTGCAAATGATGATCAAAATACATTTTGAAAATTACTAAATGATTATCTGAATCTTATTCACATTTCAATACATCAGTGTTCACATCAGAATTTAGCTCATTTCCGCAGTCATAAAATCATAAAATCATAGAAAATTAATTAAAAAAAAAGAATATGCTGATCAAGTCCAACCATCATCCAAGTCCATGAAAACATGCCCATAAGTGCTACACTGACAAGTCTTTAAATACCTCCCAGGATGGTGACTCTATCACTTCTCTATGCAGCCCATTGCAAAGCCTCATCTCTGCGCAGAAATTCTTCCTGACATCTTATCTAAACCTATCCTGATGTAACCTGAGACTTTTTCCACATGCTCTAATTATGTACCTATGTTCAATAGAAATCACTTTGAATTTTCAGGGCAACAAAGGGTCCTTATAAGCCGCTGAAATGGTAGGAATATGACATTAATATCACAGTTTTGTTTTCAGAAGTCTCAAGGTATACAACTAAATTTATACACTTGATAAGAGTTTTGATTTTCTGTACAGTGGGGGTCTTACCCACCTTGTGTCCAGGGTGAAATCACTGTTCATCAGTAAATTCTTATGTTGACCATTCATGCAAAAAGCAAGTACCTGACATTTCCATACTCAGTGAAAGTTGCAGTAGTGAAACCAAGCTAAGTCACTGCTCTGCACATTCAAGGCTGCCATGCTATCTTTTGAATATAATAATAACAAAAATGTCATTCTGAATCCAATAAGATATTGTATATTCCTCTGTCTGAAATTGGCATTATTTTGATTCCTCTCTCACCCTTTGCACTGGTGTTAGAACTCACTGTATTTTAGAATATACTCTTAGAAATGTCATTGCATTTCTGGGCAACTTAATGGAAATCTTCTGTAGCTTTGATTTTTCTTCATTACACTGTTATTTATTTAGCTTATATGACTGAACACTGATAAATTGGACTTTGCTCACATTCCATATCTCATTGGTTTGAATTACAATTCTTAAACCTTCCAGTAACCAAAAGCTGAACTGAAGAGATTACATCTTTGATAAGATTACAATCCCCTCATGTAAGTAATATTAAAATTGACTCTCTGAATATAATCAAGAATATGTCTGGTTATCTTTAATTGATCTCCCTGGAAAGATAGTACAAACTGTGAATGAAATTGAAGCATATTACAAATCAAAGCAATAATATAAAATCATAGAATAAAACAAAATAGCAATTTATGCCTATTTTAGATTTTTAAAGTCATAGTTTGTCTCTAACTGACAGGAGAGGCCATCTCCTGTTTGAGGAAACAGTAAGTAAAATGAGACAATCAGTACAACCCAAAATGACATATTTAATATTTAAAGATGTTGAAAAATGTTTTCCTTTGTGTAAATTATTAGTCATATTAGATTTGTGAAAAAAATCAGGGTTGAAATTAACATTCCCATAAGTGTGTTCTTGGGCATTACCGTTCACAGGGGGGTCAAGAAATTTAAATTTTATTTGTCGTCTTTATTTTTATTTGAGATTATCCCAATACACAAATTTTAGCTACCTGCCACATTTTCTTGTGGGCTAGATATCCAAATTCCATCCACTTAGATTAAAAAAAAAAAATTAATTCATTTTATACCAGTGACATCTAGGTATGTGTTTGGAAGGTCCCTCAGTCTGTCTCTTCTTTTATGAGATGTCCTCCATAATGTCCACTGCCATAATGGGTTAGATACAAGAGACAGCAGTCACCATAGTTCATCCACGAAAATTTTCCATAAGCATTGCAAGACAAATTGCAAATTACTTGAGTGGATCAGATTCCTATTTAAATATTTTCTGATTCAAATCTAAAATATTTGTTCAGAAAATGTATGTATTATTTTCTGATCCACTAAAAGACAAGTTAATTCTGATTATCAAAATAAATTTTTTGGTTCTCTCAAATACTATTTGAAACAAATTATTTGATGTCCAAAACAATTTTCACTGTAGAAAATAAACAGAGAAGACACTGTCTCTGCTTTGAAGAGGTCAGGATAAAATCCAAGATGGGTCAAAATGAATGCAATAAGCAGCACAGAAAGGAGAAGGAAAAATGAAAACACAAGAGTGAAAAATTTTAATAGATCACTGGCTTGTCAAACACAGTCATCTTGGTGCTTAAAAATTGTTTAGAAGTTTCTTCTTGTATTTTTGTTCCTGACTAGATGGTTCATTTTATGTCAGTATGTAAAGATGACAGACATATGTAAAAGAAGTGTATGTGAATCCAGGGGTGCTGGGTTTCAGCAGTGAGAAAGCTTTTTCCTCACAGATGCTGTACAGTTGCCGTTCTTTTTCCATTTAAGTTGATAAACCATCTGACAAAAGAAAACCTGCGGAGTTGTTGCATGTTGTCAACCAGAACAAATTATAACATTTACCTAATGCTGTAAAAATTTACATGTATTTTCCTCTTTCCCTCTGAACTATTCTAGCCTTGTGTAATGTAGGGCAACTTTGCTTTTGACATCTACAAACCTACCATTTCATGAAGATCCTGTATTTCTCTCTGTTTTTACATTTAAAATCTGCTGGGCTTGATTCTCCAAAATCTATCCAGTGACTGAGGTTTTTCCATTTAATGTTGTTTCTTTGGTCTGTAAATATATATATTTTTTTCAATTTTAAGAACTTGTAGTGAGAGAAACTTCCAGAGATAGTTATGACTTCTTGTTGATTTTTTTTTTAATCAGAAGACTGAAAGTTCATTTTGAGAAGATGAAAGAACCTGCAAAGAATACTCCAAATTAGGCTGAAGATAAAACTTTCAGCTGGATATTAGGAAAGGTTACCTTTGCAGTTAAGGAATGGAGAATAAATATTGATAAATATAGTAGGATCCATATAGCTTCTTGCATGTGATAGTAACAGATTCCTTAATTATGTCAATAAATGGGTGTGCTATTTATTTCTGATAAGTAATGACAGTATTTCAAGATAGTCGAAGAAAATGACTCAGAACAAAAAGATAAACAAAAACAAGTTTATGTATTCTAATTTTAAAGGAGAACAATTTTTTTTGGAAGCAATCTGGGCAGAAAAATCTCAGAGGTGCTTAAGGTTCAGAACAGTCTCCTGCAAAAACTTGCTAGTATATGCAATTTAGATAAGCGGAAAAAAACCTCAGAAAAAGGCTGAATTCAGGTCCGTATAACAAAATTGGCGAATATGCGTATTGTACAACAGTGCAAGAAAATTCTCTGTAGCATAGAGAATAAAATATATCAAAAAAAATTAGCTGGAGAAGTGAAAATACGTTGCTATGTGTAGTACCATAGATTTGAAAAAAACTTACTGACTTGCTGATACAATCTTAGCAGTACATTTTAAAAAGATTTGGGGACTATTTTAGAGAAATTAAAAAATTAAGACATGAAAGAAAGCAGAAAAAAGAAGAAACATTTTCTTCTTTGATGACTATGTGAGTGCAGAAGACTGGATAAGTTTGAGAAACTTTGACTCTTACAGGTTTAACTTTGAGCAGTTAAGACTGCTAGTTAGTGAAAAGCATTTGAGACAAAAGATCTCATGGCAGAATCATAATCAAAGAACATCATTCATGTTCTTCACATTCATGAAAGGTATAATCATACTGGAAAAGGTATAGAGAAAAGACCATAAACAAATGAATTGAAAGTTTTCTTTACATTAGATGACCTGAGGTTGTCTAATTTGGTCTCAAAGATGACGACTGAGAGACAAATAGGTGTATTCTGTATTTCTTCTGGGGGACTAAAATCCATGATTTACAGAGAAGGAGAACTTAAGGAAAAATCCTTCTCAGAAGAATTTATCAGCTTTTCTTGCTCAGAAGACAAGTAACACTAGCAGAGTTATATGGTGCCACTGCCAATGCTAGCATGTTGAGTATGCAGCACACAAAGATTGCAGAAAAGGCGAGGACAGGGTTTGTAGGTCACTCTGAAAATAATGCCTTCTATTTATTTTCATGGAAATCAGAATAGATACAAAAAGCACAATAACACTATTTCATAGAGCAAATTCTCAGAAACGGAACACTGTTTTTCAACTGTCTTCATGGTTATCTATGCTTTTCTTTTTTTGTTTGTTTGTTTGTTTTGGTTTGTTTTGGTTTGGTTTTTTTGCCAGCAATAAGCAAGAACTTACATGCTGAATTCTTGAAAATCTGCATGGTCATCTGGAACACTGCCGCTTCTGAATGCACTACCCACTGCTTCACTGCTAACATCCATTGTTTACTCTCCATAAATATTGTGCAAGCTTTGGTGAATGTCAGTGGGTATAATTTTTTCCACATGGAGAAATTCAGTGACACAGCTTTGCTTCATAAGTCCTTCCACGTCAGACACCATTTTGTCAGGCTGCCCCTCTGATGCTATCTGTCACATAGCAACAAATTTAACAGAATATTGGTGAGAAGAATCAACTTATACTGCTATACCATCAACATCCACCTCTGATGTTGTGGGTAAACATAATAAAATGGAGGCATTAATTTCAGAGCATCCCTTGTCTTTCACTGCAGCTATAAAGATTTGGAATGGTAAAGAGTTACGCAAAAGAGATAGGAGATAAAGTGGGTTAGTACAACACTGAAGACATATTTCCAATTTTACTCGAATAAATGACTATCTAAGGATGAGATATTATTGAAAGTTAAAATTTTACACGAATCTTCTAGTCATCTTTGTTTAAATCCAAACCAACTGGTTTGGTTTGGATTTAAACAATAGAGACTTAATTTATCCAAGTGCAGCCCAAAGACTATAAATCCAACCAGTTATCTCACTTTGGTTTAGTTAGCATCATTGTGGAGTAAGGATAACATATTTGAAGCCATGTTTATTGACAAAGTTGTCATCTCCTTATCCCTGATGTTTTCTCATGAGGCTAACTGAGCCTAAAACACAGTAGCCTATTTTGTCAAGGGCTTTTGAATTGGGTTTAAGTCTCCTGAGCAGGCACTATTAAGAGTTTCCCTTATAGCCTGAACATGGTGTAAACAGTGATTGCAGAATTTTTGCAAACCTTTTGGTACTGGATGAGCATCCTTTACATTTACAAAATCTTCTCAGCTGAAAAATTAAATATAAAAATGGGTTTTCATCTGATTAATTTTATTTTGTAAGAACTAGCAAGTTGTAAATTGGTTTCAAAAATTAGGCTTCCATGGGAAAGCTTTGATTAAACACCCAGAAACAATAAATCATTTATAAAAATAAGCAAAGTAAGACAGGTTTTTTCTTCATGGATGTTCTTTTGTATGGGAAATAGCACATATAAGATTGAAATAAGTCAGAGAAATAACATTTACAAAATTACAACTGTTCTTTATGAATGCATATTAAAATAAATTGGTTACTCTTTACACTCTGAAAATGACAACATTAAAAAAACACCAAAAAAACTATTCCTTTAATTTCAAGCAACATTGTCTATGCTCTTGTTTTTAAATAGCTAAAGCATATAGTAAATGACTGATGGAAATATATTGTAAAACAATCTCTTTATTTTCTGTTAAAGATCAGCTCAGAGGAAATGTACTTTTGGATGGTACCTAAACAGCCATTTTCAGTTATACCTAAATTAAATCATAGTCTTCACAGTTACATTTCCATGTACATATTTAAAATCAAATCTATATTTTCTATATGAATCACAAAATCTAGAATTATCTGTGAATTGTTATAAAAACAAGTATTTTGTGAAATTCATAATAGTTTTCTGCTCTGATGACATATATGACAACAACGGATAAACTACTTTAGAAAAGGTACATCAACAAAATATTGTATTTGGTTCCTAAAAATTAATTTTTATTAGCAATTTTGATTTTGTTGATAAATTTTTTATCTGCACTGAAAATATACTGAATATAACTACATAAAGAATGTAGTGCTGTTTCCTTTTTTTTTTTTCCAATATGCATGTCACTGATTATTTTCTGCATTGGAATGAAATGAATACAACATGGCCTGAGCCATGAAGAGAAATTTCAGTTGCTACTTTCACACGGATTTTAAATAATAACAGTAACGCTTTGCAGAATAATTGATAGGGTCTGTGAAAAGTCCTGACAAACCAACAACAGTAATTTCTAGGCTGTGAGTAATTTAAGGCATACAAACCACATGCATCTTTCTCTGAGATAAGGAAAACAAAATTAGACTACATAGCCATATATAAGTAGGCATATTTTTTCATCCTTCTTGATTTTTGAGAATATTATTTTTTTCCTGGAATCTTGCTTAACTTGTTTAGAGTGTTGTTATTCAAATCAAAGAGATTTTTAAGTCCTTTGAACTTTTCCTGAAGATAACATTGTCACCTCTGTGCTAAATGCATTTGTATTACTTCTGTCACATCAGCTGAAAACAGTAAAAGTACTGTAAAAAGTGATCTCACCAAAACTGACAAGCTTGGTGAAACACATTTACAGAAGTGGAACTGCGCGAACTGTGGGAAAAATTTTGTCTAGTAAGAACTGGAGACCAAAGATCTAGTGTGGACTGGGAACGAGCACAGAGTAGAGAGAAAAGAGTGAGATCATTAGGTCAAGTCCTTCAATCAGCTTGTCTATTTTTCAGTCTCAGGCTAACTAACTGACTAAAGTACATTATTACTCTTCAATCACACCTCAAATCTGCAAGACTCTTGATGTCTAGAAACTCTGAATTGTTTTGCATGATTTATGCAGTCATATTTCGAGTAAAGAGCTGTAGTTTTCTCAGCACCCATTAGCTTACAGAGGAATTAGGTGCTAGGGTTAAAGCAAGAACAGCACCATCTCTGTTCAAATAGATTTTATTTTGATTTCTGAAGTCTAATCACTTTGTAAAATAGGTAATATTAAAAATGCTATGTGAAAAAATTATCTAGACAGAACCAAATCTGCATAACGAAATTGAATTAATTAGAAAAAGCTCTCATACCCTACACTACGATTTAATGTGACTTTGAGGATATGTAATCTCTGAGATAATCATTTTGAAAATATGAGGGTTATTTTTTAGTTTGAATGTATAAAAACTGTTATAAATAACAAGATGACAGTCAAGTAAATTGTAATACATCTGCAAGTGCATGGGGTAGAATGAGACAAAGAAGTCCATCTGCAGATCCATTGTCCGTTCCCATTAGTTATCTCATTTGGAAAACTCAAGATGAATCATTTGTGTCTGGTAGTTCTTACACAGATAAGATCACAGAAGCAGCATGTTGAAACCCTAGAAAGTCAGTGTCCCAGGAGGTTTTTGCTAGTTAAGGGAGAAGTGGGAAGCCTGAGTTACAAGAAGCAATGCAACCCTGTTCAGAATAAAAAATGGGAAATAAACATGGGAAGAAGGAAAAACAAAAATGTAAGAGGAATTTGAGCCAAAAATATTCTAAAAATCTTAAGCATTGGCCTAGGTGCTTGTATGAAAACAAAGTTTGGAAGATGTTCTAAACATCTCAATTGCTGGATCTTCTTTTTCAGTTCTATAAGGATAAAGCAATATATTAAATCTTACTGGAAAGAAATGACATAAGAAAATATTCCCTGTGATATTCTTTTCCTGTTTTATTAGGAGCTAATATTACTGTCAAAAGGCAGGAACTTTTTCTTCTGATGTGGCAAATCTGATGTTCAATCCATTTTTTTATTTACCAGGAAATAATAAATGATCTAATAGTGCAGTATGGTGACAGCTAAGGAATTCTGCTTTGTTATGAATTGTTTTCCTAATCCTCAACCTTTCAAAGCAAATAAATGAAGGAGAGTAATCTCTAGTGTCTCAAAGGAGTGTCACTATAACTGAAGGAACATTTGGCATATGGATATATCTTATCCATTACTGCTACCCAAGGTAAATGTACAAAAATATATCCCTCCAATTAGGCAACAAAAGAATGAAAATATGCTTCACCATCTTTAATATTCATAATTATGTCAGATAATTTATCTTCCTTTTCTAATTGAATATGGTTATTTTTATTTAAGTGATCTTTTCTTTATTGTTGTTTATGGTGAATTCATTGTGTTTAAATTGTTGATTGTCACTGTCCTTTGTTGTTCAATTGACAAGTCATAGTGGGAGAGATTTTCAAAATGTCTGATGTGGTCATTATTCCTCATAACTGCTGCTGTGTTCAACTAACAGGAGTTATGGCCACACAAGCTTTAAATAGCTGACAGCACACTAAACATTAAGGTAATTAGCTTTCTTTTTTCTTCTACTTTTATTTACCTTTTTTCTGATTTTCCAAAACTTTTTTTTTTCTGTTAAAAATACTCTCACAAGAAACTTCTGGTCACTCAGATGAAAAGAAAATTAAAAAGTTTGTATAGTGATACTTAGGTAATTCTTTCAAATTTTTGAAATCCTTGGATGTTAAAAATTTAAAATTTGAGTGTTAAAACATGCAGATGCAAAAAATCCATGAAATTTTTTTCAACTAAGCACATCAACATGTATAGATATGCTGAGTACTGATACATGGAAGTGCTTAATCTACTGAAAAAAACAGGCCTATTTAATGTCAAAAAAGAAAATTTACCATATTCAATCACTTCTCTCCCTCCGGTTTTATGTTGACTGTTAGCACTTCCATATTGTTAGTTATTATGACTGCATATAAGCAATTGTTAATCTTTAACAAATTTTTTATAAATGACTCTAAGTATCCTTTTTGAATATTTGACATTATAATACCACTTGGTTACTGTCCTCTGTTTTTTACTTTAAATTTCTTGATACCTGGATCCCTCCTCCTACATTCAATTGCACACATCCTTTCTCCTTATAAGGCATTGTTCATATTCTCATGTAAAATGCATATACTGAGTGTCTACCTATGACACTGCAGTTTTACAGGTATCTTTTTGGCTGAAAATTGAACAAAGGGCCATTATTCATTTACCAACAAGTTGAAAATGAATTAGATTTCTTCTGACACTTCTGTTGATGGTGGATATGACCCTCAATAACCTCATCCATCCAATATCATTAACTCAATTTTCATTAATAGAAAGAAGCTTGCTGTGAAACTAGTATAGGTAGAAAATCTTAATAGAGATGTAAAAATAATTATAAATAAAATAATTTTAATTTATTTTGAGAAATGTGTGTCATTGAACTTTTATACTTACTGACTTGAATTGGCATTCAATTTCACATATAATATTTGAAGAGCATAAATATAAAAATATCACTGCACAGTCTTTGCCCAATTTATTGAGATGTTGTTTCTAAATAAGTGAATGCTGAAAGATTTATTCCTTACGCTACTTATGAAAAAAGAATATCCAGAAATATTATACTATAAAGTATAAAAAGGTTAGTAAAAACTTGCATATAATAAACATACTGTAGCTAATGGAGGACCTCACACTGGAGCATGTGGATATATCCTGATGGAACTGGCTTTCAGAGAGCCCATGCTGAAGGGAATTTATCCTTGAGGACTGCAGACCATGGAGATAGCTGCACTTGAACAGGGTGGTATGAGCAAGGAATGACAGGGAGCAACTGCTATGTAAACCTCATTCCACATTTGCCTGCACTGCTTGGGATATGGAGGAAGTAGAGGAGATGGAAATGAAGGAATGAAGATAAACCTGGGAAGAGTGGAGTGCAGGAATATGATGTTACTTTAATTATCTTTATTTCTCACAATCTAAATCTGTTTCAATTTCCCACATATTAAAATGGTGTTCCACAAGTCAATTCTGTCATTCATTATAGTAAATCACAGGTGAACTCCTCACTGACAAGCTTTTATCATGTTATTTTCTCCCACTGTGCAGTTGAGGGGAGGGACAAAAAGAGCATATTGGTGGGTGTCTGGCCAAGGTCAAATAATAATAGTCAGAAGAAACAGACTGTAAATCTATCTACTAACTTTGTCAAAAGACAAGCAAATCATAAGTTCATATCAAAAAGAAGAACTCACCTTTTAAGAAATCACTTGTTCTCGGATAAGTATAATCTCACTCACACAACAAAATGAAAGTGACCCAATAGACCAAACAAGAAGAACACCTTTACGTATGATAATTCAAAAGGGAAATTCAGAAGATATATTATTGTTTGGTACTAAATGAAAGTCTGATATTAGGCTTTTTTTTTATTGCTTTCATCTTTCTTTGATGATAAAATTCTTATTTTAAGCAATTTATATGAGAACACTGAAGTATCTAAATTTTATAAAATTCTTATTTTTGGGATATGCTTTATGGAAACTCATATTCTTTCTCTGATTGAAACCTAATTTATTTCTAAACTTTTTATGATAACAAGGCTCATTTAAAATTTGAAAGTTAAAAATCCCATGTACCTAAATATAAACCATTGTATAACAACTTCCTGATTCCCTTGTTGTGTGAATAGTAAAAAAAAGTGTAAAATATGACAAAATTGATTGATGCTATGCCTGGATGCTAAAATAAACATGCATTTAAATATAATATAAAAAGCAACAATGTCAAAAAACAAAAACAAAAGCAAAAAAACAAAAATGATAACAAACCAGCCTCATCCCCAAATAAAAATAAAAAAAAAAACCCCTCAAACAATAATATGATTTGGAGAACTAATTAGGAATCTGGCAATGTTAAAGAAACATTCTTACTTAACTAAAAAAAATATTATCAATCAGGACAAAAATCCATTTTCAAAGATGAAAAGGTTTCAATTGTTCATTTAAAATATAAAAAAGCCCTTTAAGAATAATTAAATTTTAAAAGGCTATTTGGAGAAGAGAAAAATAACGGTATTTGGATTTTTCTGAAACAGAATTTCAACTCCTAATGGGCCCTGGGGAAAATAAAGGGAAATATTAGAAAGCAACCTAAATGAAAGAGCAAAACTTATAACATTTAAAAGCTCATCAGAACTTTGTACTAATAAGGAGAGCAAAAAATTGCTGTGATGCTTAAATAAATCTGTGACCCTACTACATATACAATAGTAGAACACCTATTCATGACTTCAAATCATTAAGAAGAGAACATAAAGAAAGTATTAAAAGAATGAGAATATGACAGTCAGTAATTTGGAATCTGTCCAAGCTTAAAAGAGATTTTCTCTGCTTTTGCCCTTAAATTATGGAGAAAGGGATACAAAACTCCCTGAACTGAACACAGAATGCAATGTGGTTCCATCTTCAGCTTCACAATACTCATCACAACTGCTCATTGCTTCTTACTCACAATCAAGTGAAAATGAATTTATAACAAAGCATTGTTGAACATGATGAGAAGCTGGGATAAAAAAGAGACCGTAGCTGTATGGTACTGATGATGTACTTTGGTTGGAGCTACAGCTAAAACTTCAGCATAAACTGGTAAAAAAAATTATATGACAAGCAGAGAATTAGGTTGAAATTCTCTTGAACTTTTTCATTTAAGATTTTTCAAACAATACGTTAAGTGAAATATCTTTGTTTATTGTCATTCTAAATATATTCCATTTTCATTTTCTACCCTTTCTGAAGCACAGATTTGTTAAACTGAAAATGAAGAAGCGTTACTACTCATTCTGCAGCTGGTGAAATAAAAGTGCTTGTATAGCAATTTTGATGCTCTGAGAAATGCTTCTGTGACACACTATGTCAGCAAGTACATTTTGGTCACTGGACACAGCTAAGATTTGAATATAATCACTGGTCATAATAAAAACTTGTCATTGTCTTTAGCATGATGTCCTCAGCACCCAGTAAATGGCTTCTTTGTGTCTAAAACAGTAGTTTATAAAAGGACATAAAAATGAAATATATTTTCTTATTTCCTTAGACATCAATTTCTTTTCATAGGGCGTAACTTGCCACTCAGCAAACTGGAAACCTGCTGATCACATGGAATGTCCCTTCCAATTTCAACTTTATTTGGTTTGGTTATTCACTAAAAACTAAATTAGGGTTTCAAAAGGATGGGTGCTTCTTTTGAAATGTCTTTCAAAGTGTCTAGAATAGATTATTAGCTTCTGAATTAAAACAGATATTCTTTAATCTAAAACTAAATTCTAGAATCCTGTATGAGCATCTGATGTTACACAGGAAGATGGTCAGACATTTTAGGATAAGTTCTAAAGCTGTTACTTAACTCTGAGTAAAGGTCATGGGGAATACAGAATGCAGGGTACTTCTGTAACTATTTAGAGAGGCTACGGACCAGGGTTTCTAAAAGCTAGAGTCCCTACAGATTTGATATACAGAATTTGGAGGCATGCTGTATGAGGCGCATATATCTTTTCCCTTTTTTTCCCACATCTGCTGTTTTAACTTTATCTCCATCCACCTTCTGCCCACAGTCATTTTAGGGAACTTTAGTTCTTGATATTANCCTTTTTTTCCCACATCTGCTGTTTTAACTTTATCTCCATCCACCTTCTGCCCACAGTCATTTTAGGGAACTTTAGTTCTTGATATTAAAAGCACCTAGGGAGGAGTTGGACACATGAATTGCCTGATGTTGTTGGGTTCTCACATCCCTTTCTGAACCTGCAATCTTATGCTGCCAAAATTCCTTAGTAATTGACAGATGAAATCCAGAAACTACAGAAACCTAAGAGAAACTACAAAACCCTGGTTTCTTCCAGGTGCCTAGGTGTTCTAGTTTACACTGAGATTCTAGGACCTTTTAAAGCTGAAACAAACCCATCTTGATTAAAGCATCAAATAAGTCATTACCAGTAACTAATTTTCTCTTCGTATTTCTTTATGGAAGAGAAAGAAGAAAGCTTCATGTTTGATATTTTTGCTCTATGTGCGCAAACCATAGATTTCAGCACTTCTCCCATTTTAAAACAAGCACTTTTTATTGCCCCTACCTAAAGTTTAATTGTTATTATTTTTAATCCCAGGGTACTTTCCTTGTGGTTAGGTGATTCACATTCTCCAAAATAAAGCATTGGTGACTGAAGCCTCAATAGTTCTACAGATTCTGAAAGACCATGATAAAGGTTCAATAATGAAAACATATTTTGTGGAATTATATTATAGATTAAGAACATAATTCTATATCTTCTGAAAACCAAATGTGATGTCAAGTCTTTAATGGATGTAACTCTTCATATCTTCATGATACATCAGTATTATTACTCTGCTTTGCACCAGCTGAGAATGCAGAAGATTTTTCCTCATGATTTTTTGTCTGACCAAAATACTTTACTAATTCCTTAAAAAACAAACAAAAAAACGAAAAACAACAAACCACCACCACCACCAAAAGTTAGATTAGAGATGAACTGAGTCTGGATCATACTTCAGGCAAACTGAAGTTACCCTTTCTTGCGACTCAAAATACTCTTTAGTCATTGACACTGAAAACAATGTAGGTGTGTTTCCCTTTTTCACCTAGATGCCACAGTTTTCTTTCTAAAAAAAAGTTACTAAAGCAGCACAGATGTCACAGAGTGTGCTAAGCAGTAAAGAACCATTTCATGATTTCTTTTCCATGAATACTTTTTATAGACCAATACTTCGGAATTATGTACATAAATTTGCTGACAGTAAATGGTCCTAAAGATGATATGGTATTTAAATGACAATTTTCCTCAAAGATGTGGTGTACTCAGTCACTGTGTACCTCGGTGTGTGTAAATTAGTATCTAATTTCTGCTTAAATTCTTGTTTTATCACTACTTTTCATGGAATCAGGATTGGATTTGATTAAGCCATTTTTTTTCAAAGGAAATCTGAATCCTGTGTTAGCCAGAGATGCATGGAGTCCTGAAATCTGATAGCAAGCATTCTTACCTGATGATTATGATCAAGTTCCAGAATTTGTACAGCATAGTAGGTGTTCAGCTGTGGGAACTTCAACATCTGTGCTATACATGGCAGCTATACCCTAACTTTATGCAGACATGTATATTGCTTCTTTGAAAAAGTATTAAATTCTGTCTTCCGCCATGTTTTTCTCAAGTCCCATTTGTAAGTGTGTGATTTAAAGTATACCTTATATTAGCAATTATTTCCTTGGCTAATCCTCATAAAGGGTAGAAAATTACTTAAAAATTAGTGACCCTAATTTTGCCCCTCCAATTGCATTCTCTATGACATTTTAGTCTAGTACTATATTTATATCCCCTTTTTGATTTTAAGTTTTTTTCCATATAGTATTTTAAGTTTAATCAAAAGTCAACTTAAAAAGACCATTCTGCCTAAGGGATATTTTTCCATTAAGTATTTGACATATTGGTGGCCTTGAGGGATTATTGGTTTTTGAAGAAATATTAACAACTGGAAATTTGCATTTTAATACAGTTCTCCTCAACTACTCAGGCAATTTTATTTTTAAGACCTGTGACAGGCTTCAAAGACCTAGTTCTAAAGCAATCTTGCCAAGTAGTAGCTAACATAATTTTACTACAAATGATTAAGTTTCCTAATCGGTTTTCCTTTTTAAAATCCTGTTTGAGGTGTCTGTGAAATCAATACCAAAACTTTGTGGTTTGTACTAAAACTCATATTGCTAATTTGGCTGAACCAGAAGCAAATGGAAAATGAACCCCCCCCCTTAGAAATCTCAAAACCACAGAAAAATTAAAATGAGAACTAAACATAAACATTAAAGTCACACCATAATCATGTTCTTTAAAAGCTGAGGAGTTGGAGATTATTTATATATTGGTATCCTTGATGATTTTGTTAAAATTTTGACTATAAAAACAAGCTATCATGAACATATGTGTTGTTTACGATTACTGAGGCATTTACAAGAATCAGATGCAATAAGAGACATTTACAGCAATACTGGAATAATCTATGCACTATGGGTGTGCTGATACCATCACTGTGTATACAGTGTCATTCAACTACCATGCAAGTGAAAATGCCCATGCACTTTGTCAGCCCAAGAAAGAACTTCCAAGCCAGTGACAAGTTTGAAAATGGTATAGACTGAGCTAAAGTTTTGTGACATATTAGAATAGAAGGTTGAAATCAAACAGAACCAGTCTGATCAAATCATCATACATTTTTAGGGGCTAGTAAATAGATTTATTATGAGAATAAAATTACTAGGCAAAATTTTGGTAATAAAGGAGTTTAACTAAATCTTTAAATTTTAGCAAACATTTAAATAACAACTAACTGCCAATGTACAATAGAAGAGGAAGGCGCTACCTGAGGGGGGAAAAAAAAAAAAAGCAACAACAAAAAAACCCAAACAGAATCTTCAGTGTATCATCAAGCTGGTTATAACTGCTTTCTTCAATGAACATTTCAGGGTACAATACAATGTAATTGCTATTTCAGAGAAAATAAATAAATGTGTATAAATCTGATCAAAAGTAGATGTTGTAGCTGAACCTCTCTCAACAATTTGCCGTAGGGCATGGGAGGATGGGGAGGTCCTGTTTACTGAAAGTCATCCAGTCTACAAGAAGGGCATAAAAGAAGACCCAGGGAACTACAGGCCTGTCAGTCAAACCTCAGCATCTGGAAAATTTATGTAGAGGGCAATCTTGAGTGCTATTTATATGCATTTAAAGAACAAAACTATTAGTGATAATCAACATGGATTTGTCAAGGGAAAGTCTTGTCTAAGTTATCTGATGTTCTAAGATGTGATCATCAGTACAATGGAAGAAAGGAAGGTAGTGGATATGTAATCTTTCTTGATTTTAGTAAGGCATTTGTTAGATAAACAAGTTCATGCTACTCTCTGTGATGAACTGTATGAGTATTAAAGCTCATAGATTTGTAGTGAGTGGGACTATATGTGTCTGGTACCTGGTCATTAGTGGTGTTCACAATTCTATGGTGAGTGCGGTCCCACTTTTTTATCAGTTATCTGGATCTGGGAGTGGAATGCATCCTCAGCAAATTTGCTGATGGTATTAGACAAGGAGATGTTGATTCCTTGGAGGTCCGGCAGACCTTGAAGAGGGATCTAGGTAGATGAGGGCACTGAGGAATCAACAATGGCATGAAGCTCAACAAAGGAGTAAGCTGAGTGCTGCACCTGTAGCAATGCTGGACACAGGCATAAATTGTGAAACAAATGGCTGGAGATCAACTTAGCAGAAAGTTACCTGGAGGTCTGGTGGCAGCAGGCTGAGCGTGGAGCCAGCAACATGTTCCAGAAAACAAAAGGGCAAACCACATATTGGGATGCATTAAACACAGTATAGCCAGCTTATCAATAGAGGTGATTCTTTCCTTCCATTTAGAGTTGGTGCTGCATCACTGTTCCAGGCTCCACAAGGAAAAAAGAATGCTAAGGTCCTTGAAAGAATAGAGAGGAAGGAAGCAAGGCTAGTAAAGAGGAAGGAAGGCATGTCCTATGAGGAGAGGAAGGATGCTTGGATGACACTTTACTAGTTTGGAAAAAAGCAGACTGTGAGCTAAGTCTAAGAGGCAACCTCATTACCATCTAGAACTTCCTGAGGGGGAAAGTGAAGCTGGATATGGCAGTTTCTTCTTCCTGGTAATTGATGGTAAGATGTGAGGGAACAGCACTTAGTCCCACCAGGGGAGGTTCAGGCTGGGTATTGGGAAAAATTTCTTCATCATGAAGGTGGTCAGAAATGGGAATAGACTTTTTAGAGAGGTGGTTGATGACACGTTTCTTATTTTTCAAGAGGCATTTTCATTATGCCTTCTACTATATTTGTTAACTTTTGGTAACCCCTTAAGTTGTCAGACATTTGGACTTGAAGAAATAGTCTGGTCTAGTCCACCTTAGCTGCTCGGATATTTGTCAATTGACTGTAGCAAATCTCAGATCAGATCTGAAATTTTATAATTTGGTCCCAAAATATTATAAATCCATAAAGTACAGCTTCAGTTTACTTTCTTGGTTTCTATAGCAAGAATGGCTTTTATGCATAATGCTGTGGATAACACAGTCATGATCTCATAGCAAATTAAAGTTTACCACCTGATTGTTCTGTTACATTCAGTAGTTAAATTGTGAACACAAAAGAGCCTCAATTAGCATTACTATGGAAATTTTACTGGATGTCTTAAGAAAAAACAATGAACAGACTTTGTTTCCAAACCAAGCAATTCATGAGTCAGCTATCTGTTCTAAGATATTAATGATTTTAGTTACTAAATAATGATATTTGTTTCTAATGTATACATTTTTGTGTGTGGGTTTGCCTTTTGGATTCTGAATTTTACCTTTCCGTTCCTTGTGTAAAATGCTTAACGTTGTTCACATTCACAACTTATTTCAGTGCTTTCCCTTTCACTGTCCAGCCTATTTCCACTTGTTTATTAAATCTTACCTAAAACTATTATATCAGTTTTGGAGACAAACGCCCTGCACTCAGTCTTTTTTCAAGCTCCCTATAACTACCCATAACACCTAACCAGCATACAATCTCCTGTTCATCTCTGAATGTTCACAATGATTTTTTGAGTGTCTCTTCTACATTAAGAGGTCTTTATGATCTCCTGAGCAGGAATTGTAGCCTACAGATCAATGCTATATGTGCACACCTTATCAGTTTGCTAGTTGCCATATTACAATTCAAAGCTAGACTAACTGTATGCAGTGAGGTGTAAAAAAAGGTAAGGAAATATTCCCTAGAAAAGTTAAGATGTTTCTTTGTCCTGTTGGCCCCATATAACAATACTCACTGTTAAAAGCAGAGGGTCATTTACTTTACAGCCTGTATCAGAATGTGGCTAGAACTGAATGCCTCAGAAGGATGATCGAAGAATATTGTAGAAGTAGTTTGGATTATCTTGCTTATCACTATTTTTAATTTCATACATCCTCAAATATTTTTGGATCTAAAAAAAGTTTTCAATTTATTTTATTTATAAGTTCTTGTGTAGCTATTTTTTTTTTTTTTTAATTGTGACACCTTAAACTGCTATCAAACTAATGAGATTTCAAAAATACTTTTTGGATTTTGTATACAAATTCAGAACTAATTGGAAGAATAAAAAGTTGTTTGCATCAATTTTAAGTGAATTTTCTCCTTTCACTTGCATTTTAATTTTAAATCCAGTTACATTATCTTTAACCTGAGAAATATTGGAAAACAAAACCTCTTAGTCAAATTATTCTGAAAGCCTTGATAAATTTTGGGAAGGTTGGAAAATATCACCAACTTATAGGAAAATAAAATCTAATTCATTGGAGATGAAGCATTTAATATAAAAATCTACCAAACACTGTTTAGAAAGCAATATGAATTTCTTCACTGTCTTGTTATAAGTAAAATGTATTCACCATTGTAAGTGAAGTTTGCATACAGGGACTGCAGTAGTACTTAGAAAGTTTTGTATATATCCCTTCGGTATATTTCCTAAAAAAGAGTGCATCAAGGTGCCAGTAACTGAATACATCCCAATCCCCCAAAACTTCTTTTTAAACTGGTAATTGTGTAGAAAAATGTGTTTTTTGTCAGACTTGATAAGACTAGTATGTTGATTCAAACACCTCAGGCAAATAAGATACACACATAGGAATATGATTACAGCTAGAGGCTGTAACTTTATTAACTTAATTAACATAATGATAACTGGGGAGATGCAAAACAGCTATTTCACCAAATATCACTACATAACAGGAGTGCTCCACAGTGCTTTTACCCAGGAAATATCAATCAAGTTAATAACAAGACAGTGAACTTCATTTACATTTGTCAGCAGCTGACAGTCAAACCATTTCTTGTTTCTTCAAGTGTTAAAGGTGAAGGGGAAATGTGTTCCAGCCTATGCTCAAAATTTTTCCATACACAGGGAGACAGGTCAGCCACTAACATAGAAAACAGTTAGGTCTACCTGAAGAATTCTCCCTTGAGTCAGTTTAGACCTTTTACCTTAAGGTTCTACGTTCTATATTTCAAATTGGCAAAAACTGCAAGAAAAACATGTCATAAAACAGCTGCTGCTATAGGCCCCTCTGAGCCTGCTCAGCTTTTTAGTTGTATGAAACAGAAAATTTGCATTCCAGAAAATATGTTTTTAGATACAAGAAAGGACAAGCGAGACACTTATAAACTTAGGAAGCAAGCAAGTGTGACAGTAATCTAGAAATACAGGAAGAACTAGAGATAAGAGAGTTTTGTTTTGTAAATCTAAGCTAAATGTTAATGGTCATATGTAATGCTTATGTAATTGCTTAGTGTGTGGATATAAGAAAACACGAGTAATAACTGATTTTACTTTCATCTGATAGGCTATAGATGAAGTATCTTTTATCACTATCTCTAGACTATGTGTTAAAAATATTCTTAGTAAAGTGGACTATTTTAACTTAAAATGATGGCTTATATTGATCCTTAAACTCCAGAAACCAAGTAAGAGAGTGTATAAAAGTTATACTACAGAATGAGAAGTGTTTCTTTGGTAGAAAAATTTAAGTAAGGAAGTTTCATACTCTATGCTTGATCACTTTTCTTACAACTTGTTAAAATGTCAGTCTTGAAGATCAGTGTTTTAGACTGCTTCTACATGTATACAATAAAATAATTCCGCAAGAGTTTGCATTCTGTAAACTGAAGGATGTAAAGGTATCAGAAACTTTAGCAGAGGTCTACCATGCTAGTAAATCTGTTCTGAGAGGCACAAGTGAGAGCAATTGAACAAGATACAGTTTTGGATGTTCCACTCTATGACCAACAAAAGAGTAGTCTCAGAGTTTTCTTTGGAAACGCAAGTAATGAAGACACAGGAAGCTTACTAGAATTATTTGCTGTGAAATAATCCAAACCAAGACAAAACAGAAAATTTTCTTTTCATTTTTCAGCACCCCTCAGAACAGTTTTAAAATAACTAAGTAATATAGAAGTACAAATTCTGAAATCTTAGCACTTATTCTCCCAGATACTTCAGCTGTTTGTAGAATGTCTGTAATGCTTTTGGTGAGGAGGACAAAGGAGCAGACATTCTACAACTTCCCTCTTGTCCCTCAATAATAATTAGACCTTAGCAACAATTATGTGTGACTAGACACTAGCTACTTTATTACATATGTTTATGGGGAAAACAGACATATTGTGGAAACTAGCTTATTAAAAAAAAGAAAATCAAAGCATATTATTGTTTCTTGTGAACACATTACTACTCTGCATTAAAGATATGCAGAACTACAGGAAAAAAAACAGGTGGAAAAAAGGTGTCTGAAGTAAACATTTGTAAGACATTCTGTGAATAAAAGAAGATGCATAATTTACTGCAGCCTCAGGGTAGCTATAAATTATATTCAGACAAATCACTATTTGTTCTTTTATTGCAGTAAAAAAAATCTCCTAGCAACTATCTTGTCTTACTGTATCTTTAGTTAATATACAGAACAAGCTTTCCTAAAAGAAAATACAAATACAAATGGATGACAAAGATCTTTATCTTTTCTGGCAAAGCCCGTAAGGAAAAAGTCATTAATTATCACTTGAAAGAAAAAAAAAAGCTTTAGTTGCTCACACTCTTGACTATTTAGACAAAATAGTAGAAAGGTAAGGTTTAACTTACTGTGTCAAGAAACAGTAACAGAGGAGGAAATTAGGTCAGTATTAAAATATGTAAAAAATAAAGGCTGAAATAAAATATTTGAATTGTTATATAGAAAAATAAGAAAACATAAGTTATTTGTAGAGTATGCCTTCGAAAAACAAATATTCATAGTGAATTTTGTGTATTTGTTACAGATCAATGGACTAACAAGGAAAATTTCTACATCAATTCTTGAAGTATTAAAAACCAGAAGATACTGTATTCATGAGGGACTTAACAATAACCATTTTGAAACCCATTAGGTAATGAAGACAGTAAAATGTGAAAGTAGTTCATAGAATACAGAGAAGACAGCTTTATGATCCAGAAAGTAGAAAATCCATCCAGAGGAGAAACTGTCTTGGATCTACTTCCTCAATAGGGAGGAACTAATTAAGGACGTGAATATAATACAGAGATACTTGCATTTACTTACCATATGTACCTGATTGTAAGAAAGGAAATTCTGTTGAAGAAACTGAAGGAACATGGCACAGCAGAGAAAAGGTAGGCAGGCTAGAATACATGTGTCAAACTACCAAACTTCTGGGGAAAACTAAGTATAAAAGCCCTGGTGTAAAAAGTTGTATTGTGCAGCAATTATGCTTGACACATCATTGACAATCCAGTATTAGAGGCCATCAGTAGCAATTAGCTACTAAGTTGTTTCTGTCCTGTGATCTACAGTACTGTGTTGATACAGTAAAGTTAGGTGACAGTGGTCTCGCTGGAAGAAGGCTAGTCAGATTAACATGAAGCATGATCTAAACTAATTTATCTGATATTAAATTTAAGATGGTATCTTTAAAAATAATACAAAATACATAAATCTACACTGTACATAGAATACAATGTAAAAACAATTCCTAATGTTGGCTGTCCCTAAATAGGATGAAGATGGAAACAGAATAACACAGAACTGTGATTCTGGAGCTGTGTAGGGTATTGGAGCAGTGCCTTCAACAAAGAGATCCTTATAACACCTTCTAGTCTTTGGATAATTTTCTGGGTAATCTCTATCTAAAACTTAGTCTACTTTACGAAAACTAAGTGTGGTCACACAGGACAATGAAATATGAAAGTCAGTTTATAGTCATGGGTTACCATTAATTAACATCATAACCATGATATTTGATGGAATGAATATTATCCAAACGAAGATGTAGACTAGCCTATGCAGTGCAGTTGTGGAGTACGACTGTGCAATTATTCAAAGCATGACTAAGGAGTTTTGATAGCTGTTCCCCTCCTTTATCCAGTATAACTGTTATACTCTTACCAGCAGCATAGATGATTCTCATCCGCTGCTGATCTATGGAATGTCATCACTCCAGGCAGGATTGAGACAGTGACTCCAGCTAATAGGACTCAAAATGTAGTAAAGGTCTGATTGTGGATTCAAGAGATAGGTAAGCTTTTAATTTAAGTTTTAACCAATTCCATGATTATGACAAAGTTATTTAGGATCATAAGACAATTTGAGTTAGAAGGGACATCAGGACATCTGGATTACAATGCATAACTCACAGTGGAGTCACCTGTGAGGTCAGATCTCAGGATTCAATCAGATCCTGAGATTCAATCAGATGAAAATAACCAGGGATGGAGAACACACAATCTTCCAGAACAACCTATTTCCCTGTCAAACTGACCTCATGATGACTAAGTTTTCCCATAAAATCAGTATGAACCTTTCTTCTTCCAAACTAAGACTGTTTTATTTGTTCAGCCACCATGCACCACTGTGAAAAGCATGTCTCTGCTTGCTTGGTCTCACAAGTCTCGCAAGCTTTCACAGGCTGCTGTCACCTCTTCTCTGTGTCTCTTTCAGACTCTCCACACACATCTAGTACTCAAAACCATCTTGGATGTTCTCCTCTAAACTTACTCCAGTTTATGAATGCCTTATCATGGAGGCCCAAAACTGGACAGAATCCAGAAGTGATAGAATTAATATTGATTAGAGGTGAATAATCTTCCCCTCAATCTTCTGACTGTTCTCCTGTCCACACAATGCAGTACACTGTTTCCTGCACGGACTTACCATGAACTCCTGCTTAGCTTACACTGCCAGCCCCTCAGGTACTTCAATGAAGGTCCTGTTGTGACCTGACTCAGAGCTACCCTGAGTCGAGTACAAAGATCAGAAGGTTGGAGATCCTCTTTGGGTCAATAAAGGTGAAACCACACCAAATGATCAGTTAAAATATTTGCATTTCATTATGATAACTAGATCTATACCTGTATATTTGTAATTTATTGGCAATAAGCTGTGATGATACGCCTGAAAAGAGTGAGAAAAAGAGAGAAATATATGTGAATAAAGATATAGGGATATCATCACATTTAGATCCAGTGATACAGTCAGGGTTGCTCCTCAGGTGGTGGGTGTACACCTGGACTAACAGTCTTCTGCCTTTTATTTGATTGTGGTACTGCTAAGGAGGAGCTCAGTCACTAGCTGTAAATGAGCCTGGGGTCTTGGATGTTTGTCAGGCCCCCTCCAAAGTTGTGATCAAGATATAGCCCCTGCTCAGGCCCTGTGACTCATTCCTCCAGTCTCTTGAGGTCCATTAGGATGGCAGTTGTGGCCTTGAGCTTCTTACCTGCCTCTCCCAATTTGGTGCCACCTGCAAACTTACCATCATGCTTCTCTTCCTTCAATCGTCTGAACTCATTGAAAGAGCTGTCTTTTGTGTGTCAGGTGCCTGGCTAAACCATCTTAGTGGGTTATCTTGTAAGAAGCTTCAGGTCTTTCCTGTCATATCACGAATGATCACTGAGGATTAAGTACCCAATTTTATACTGTGTGGACAGACAGACATTTGTTCTGCAATTCAGTTCTTAGCTAAATTAGTTACACTAAACAGAGTGAGAGATAGACTGTGAAAAGAATGGTTATTCAGAGGGCGTAGATAGAGTGAAATATGAAGACTAGATATTTACTCCAGCTTTGCAAAGAAAAACTTTTGTAGACTCCATCACAATTTTTTTTTAAAATCTTGAATAATTTACTGAGCAGTAAGTTCATGATGTCTTCTTATTTAAACCATTTATATTTTATTACCCTTAACCCATGATGTTTTAACCCTGTCAAAAATATGACCTCATTATTCATCTGGTTTGACTAGCTAATCTGGAAGAGCAAATCTGGCAGAAAAGAAAGTGAAAAAAATCAACCATTTTTCATTTTTTTTTTCGCCTCAAGCATCTAACTATGAATGATTCATAGCACTTCTTGCTCTCTGACAGAATCATTATTAAAAGTTTATTTAATTATCAATACTGTGCTCTACTCTATTAAGAAAATCATATTTTATATTGACTATTGCTTGTGAATAAAGTTATCAGTGTCATTCAATCCACTTGAAATCCTGAACATCTGTTTCATTAAGCTGATAGAATTTGTTATCGACATATTTAATGCAATATATTTTCCAAGGGCATATTGGCAGTTTTGCCATGTGTTGAGAGAACTTGGTGCAAGCTATCCCCATTTGTTAATATCTGGATACTTTGGCTTAAGCTTTAGGTGTTAGGCTTAAAAACACTGAGAGACTGTACAGCAGTGCCCACTTCAGTAGTGCTAAATTAATTTATTTCATTGTTATTTTTATTGCAGGTTCATGAAAAGAAACACAATAGCAGCATGTAAATTATATCTAGATGTACAAAATAAAGGGATTTATTATCTGCTGTTAATGTCAGTTGTTTCCAGTTTGTCTAAATACATTAAAAACATATTATGATATTATGGATATTAGGCAAACACTAAAATTAACATATTTTAATGCACGCTTTTATTTTTTTTCTTCATTCTATTTCAGATTAAACTCCATTCCCAATGCAAATGTTTTATCTATTTTGTGCTGGATATTGAATTCTCCATTATAGAAGGTGGATGTTTAATAGGAATATTGCAAATATTCCAAAATAGAAATTTTTTTCCCCTATTTAAGATAGTTGTCATGCTCAAATTATATTTTATTCTTATTATTCTCAATAGTTCTATGTTGAAATATACTCATGCGAATAATTGACTTTTTCTAAACTGAAGTTTCAAATATAATCCAGAGCCTTTCTTTAAAAGCATGAGGTACACTTACAAAATAATACACGTATTTATTTACTTATTTTAAATAAACAAAGCACAGAGAAATCAGTGGCCTTTTTTTTTTACTTCACTGAACAAGTTCTCATGATGTTTTCAGTTGTCAAAATTGTTTTCAATATAAGGAATTAATATTTTGTCGATATTTAATGCTGTTATCCATGTCAAGCCAAATTTTGTACCTTGCCATTAAGTACTTTTCTTTTGTGTTGTCAATGGTTTATGGGCTGGTTTGGGCCGGTTCTGTAACGATTGGTGTGGGGGACCCATAGACCCACACCCCAGGAAAGGGGAAGGGGGAAAGGGAAAAGGAAAAAAGGGAGATGGGCCTAGAAAAAAACAGCAGCAGCAATCTGAGGAGGAAAGCTAATTTACTAAATAAGATATCGGAAAGCAAAATAACACAATATAATACAATATAATTGGAATTAAAGCTAATAAATCAAATAAAATGAGCAAGAGAGTGTCCGATAAACTGAAGGCCTTACGTTATGCTGAAGGTGACATGGCAGTGAGCACCCACTGCTGGGTCAATCCCAAAGAAAGAGTTTGACTTGTGACAGTTTTTATCTTTTCCCTCTGAGTAGAAAAACATGAAAATACAAAGCAACACAAAATCCTCTGGGGAACATAGTTCTCCTCTTCTGAGACAGGTATACCCATAACTTTCAATGATCCATGGACCTGGAGTATTAACTCTTTAGCTCTTAATGCACTATATGATGTTATGATGTGGAATATCAATACCAAAAGTCATAAAACCATGACACGTGTTTATTGTGTTATCATAAAGGTGTTGCTGTTTTAATTCAGAAAAATGCAGAAAGGTAAGTATTTATGATATTTTGAAATGATTTCTCATTTCAAGTATTCTGAGTTTTGCTTTTTCAGAAAGTTCAATTTTATTCTGTCAACTTTGAAAGTGTATGAAGTGGTTCATTATAGAAATGCAGACAGAGAAATGCAGGTCTTGAAAATATATCAAGTGGTTTCCAAACAATTAGTCTAGTAACTGGCAGAAACATAAGACTTTATTTTTACTGAACAAATAAGTCTCATGATCAATCAAGCAAACGCCTTTAAAATATAACAGGGTAAGTTTGCAAATAGTGATAAATACATATGCAGATAGAAACACATACAACTTAATTTAGTCACAATAGCTTTTTTCAGTAAAAATCAAGCAACAATTATAAGAACTATTTGATAGATTGTTTCCTGAATTGTCATCTTTATTCCTTTGGGCCTATCGAGGAATGAAAATATCACTTGAAGACATTTTTCATTAGAATGCTCAAATTTTTCTACAATACCCACTCAACCTCAGCAGATGAGATAACTCTTTCCCTCAATGACTATTTACTGTATTCCTGACCAGAAACAGGGAGAAAAATTTCCATCAGAAAGAAATTGCTTTATGGAACTGTACGAGACATACTTTCAGAAATGTGCAGAAAGGTTGTTTAGTTATAAAAGCTTCAAGCCAAGATAACTAACAGAATACAAAAATAAAATATGAGAGAATAAAAGTGATGGGAACTTGATTTCAGGACTTCTAAAAGCTAAATTAATAATACAATTCTTGCCTACAGGGACAATCTTTACTCAAGCATTGGAACAGTGACTGTTTATAGGCTAATCTAGCGTCTCCCAAATAAAACTGTCAATAAATTCTCATTTTAGTTCTTACTTGAACAGAGATTTTTCTGTTTGAACTCTCTTTCCATCTAGTATGGAGACTTCCATGAATAACTGTTCCTGTTTGCATGTCCAACAAAATATCTCAAATTACCATAAATTTGAAATATTGTAACTATATCACCATAAGACATGAAGCAGATATATTTTCCTGTTTCTCAATATCTTAACAGCATGTAAAAATTCAAAGCAAAAAATGAATATGTCAAAAAAGTCCAGAACACCACAAACAATACAGCTCTAGTTTACACATACTACAACATAAAATAATGAGTAGAATATTATTAAATGATAATCACTAACACTGGAAAGAAATATCTTGAAATTATTTATTCCACTTGTCCCCTCAAAACAGAAAATCTTATTTCTTCTCATGTCATCTCAAGCTTACTAAGCTCATCACAAGAACCAAACATACAGGAAACTGATGTCATCCAGGTCTTATCAGAACATCTGGTATCCTGACAGTACCATCAACTCCTGTCTATCCCAAAGGTAACATCAAAATTCATGAATCAAACATATGCTTTCTCTCAATGGAACTTTTTGCTATTTGCTATGTCTAGAGCCACATGCAGGGGAAGAAATTTGACCACTGTGCATCAAAATGGATTTGCTAGGACAACTAATAAAGCTCAGTGGGAGAATATTTTTAATAGAATAGCCATTTCCCAATCTATTCGTTTTGATGCACTAAGAAAACTACAAAACACCTGCAAAGATAATAAGCCTTGGAATTAAAATTGTAACTCTAAATATACTGCAAATCACAGATAAGTTGTAATTCTGTTTTCTCTTGTACATTGCAGTTTTGTCCTGTCATTACTGGATCATACTTTTTCTCTTATACCTGTTAACTATTTTTCCCTTGCAAACCATTCAGTGTAGATCTTTAGCTAAAACTTGTTCTTTTAAGTTGTGATTAATTTTGAGTTCGTTGATTTTTATTTTTATTTTTTAATATTGGGAAGTAAGTGGGTTATAAATTCTGTCTGCCAAATCTAGAGACTTAATCTGATGCATGAGATGTTACTTTTCTCTTCATGGCTTACCATACATATACCCATTATACAGAGTCTTTACAGTACTGGCAGTTATTATGTACCACTAACAATTTGAAAAAAAGAGAAGATATCAAGAAACATCTGTTGGAGACTAGCCAGTAGGTAACGTCACAGAGTGCTGGTTTTCAGCATGAAGAATGATATCCAATTTCTTATCTGAAAACAGAAGTGGCTTGTATTGCAGCATTTGAATGTTTGTTCCAATAGGTAAGTTTTTGAATTTATTTATATCTTCCACTGTTGTGCAAAGAAGTTAGTAGAACCCTCACATGGAAGAGGAATAGAGAAGAGAAAGAAAGAAATTCTTACCTCATGTTATTACTGTTTGAATTAATGTATCTTCTGAGACATCTGCTCCCTCTCCCCACCATCTCCCCCTTTTGCTGCCAGTAGAAAATGCAAAATCCCTCTTTCAGCCATTCATAGTGCATGGACAGCTTTGAGATGTGTATATTCCCTGTGCCACCAAACAGCAGCCTCAACAATGGAATCATGAAACTGATGGGATGGAAGGAGAGTTGCAAATGCAAGGTGATCAAGGATTCAGCTGACAGTTAACTATTTTCTCCTGTCTGCAGCTCATGATTCTGTGATCCTGTGTGCCTAATAGTTCCACTTGCTAGTTCAGAAGTTTAGAAAGTGGATGAACAATGTAACTTTCCTCCTTAGTACAGTCCGCACAGTTCTTTGACTCATCAGTTTTCCCTGGAGACAACAGTAACCCTCCAAAACCATTATTTATTATCCATATTTCTGTGCCCCTGAAGAAGCTTTCATAATCTTAACCCTTGCATTTTTCAACTGCAGCCTTTTTTTTTTTTTTTTAAAAAAAAAGCTTTTACTAATATCAGGGCCTGGATTTGCTATCTGAAATGGATTTATGCTAAAAATTCATTTATGTGTTATCAGAAAAAATTAACAGAAACAAAATCTAAAAAACAACAAATGATATCTTTAAATAAAGCATGTTTCAAAATGACAGAATTTACAGGCTGATTTTGTTTCTTCCTTGCTTGAACTTCATGTCTTTTTTGTCTTCCTTCATAGTCATTACACAGTGGAACTCAGATGCAGCCCACTGAGAGCATTAATTGTGTTTCAAAATAACTAGGGTGTTTAGAAATGATCTTTAAAATTCTCCCAAAGAGAAAAAAAAAGTGATAAACAGTCCGCATCAATATAATAAAACAAATGAATATATGACCAGATATTTTCTATCCATGACACAAAATATTACTTACATGCTTTCATCTGTTTCTTTTGGCAACATTTAACTAGAAACTGAGTTTTGTGAGAGTGTAATGAAAATATATAAGATGTTTCCAAAACAATCTGACTTCAGCATTCTGAAAATAAATTTTTCTGTTGTACCAGTGCTTCTTTGAAAGTAATGACTCCTATTTCATTAGGTTGGCCCTCGAATTCAGAGGTGGATATAGGTGGTATGGCAGCGGAGGTTGAATCTTCCCATCAATATTCAATTGCATTTTGTTACTGTGTGACAGATGGCAGCAGAGGGGCACTATAACAAAATGACGTCTGACATAGAAGTGTGTATAAAGAAAAAGATGTGTCACTGAATTCCTACATACAGGAAAAAATACACACATTTGCATTCATCAATACTTGCCAAATGTTTTTGGAGACCCAATAGTTGATACCAGCACAGTGAGGCT
The DNA here is from genome assembly GCA_013399175.1 of Odontophorus gujanensis. Classification (NCBI taxonomy): domain Eukaryota; kingdom Metazoa; phylum Chordata; class Aves; order Galliformes; family Odontophoridae; genus Odontophorus; species Odontophorus gujanensis. The sequence goes on along the minus strand of VXAB01002614.1, from coordinate 12,091 downwards.
GTGGTGGTGTGTTTCAGCTGTGGTGACAGTGATGTAGAAGACAAGTCACATTCTAGATGGCCATGAAGATTTTTATGAGTGTGGTATACAGGCTCCTGTGCATCACTGGCAAAAAATACATAGCTAATATTGCTGACTTCCTTGAAAAATAGTGTTTTTTTTAAGCTGAGAGTGAAGTCTATCAAATAGTGTTATTATGCTCTTTCTATCTGTTGTAGTTACCATGGAAATAAATAGGAGGCATTACTTTTGCAGCAACCTATTTAGCAACATAATTAGCATAAACAAATTATATCTGTTAGCCAGTTATCGCTGTTAGCCAGTGGACTCTCAATCTCTCATTCTCTCTCTCTTTCTCCTTTGCTCATAAAATTTTCTTTGTACTAAATATGAATAAATTATTAATCCTATAGGAACTGCTATTTTCTATTGTTATATGATATTGATATGCTTTACTAGAACAATCTACAATGTAGTTTGCTGATTTAGTAGTGTGTAGGGTTAACCAGAACATTTACACTTATTAAACCTTCAGTTATTGCACTGCGTCATTTTTGATTAATGTTTGACTGTTTCACCGCAAGGTTCTCATTGTTTTATGAAACATGTTGCTGCTTAAGTTTTTTTGATTGATCAGCTGCTAAATCAATTAGTTATGACAATTTAAAACTTTTATTCAAGTCTTTTAAATATAGTTGATATGTTCTTTAGAGGGTATTAAATTGGTGAATTTACTGACACTTATTTTGTAACTTACTGACTTGCCCCTGTTACTTTGACAGAAATCAGGAATACAGCACATCACCAGGAGTATTATACAGTGAACAATCAGTTTAACTGGGGGAAACTTAATTAAAGGTTGTGCTGTGCTTTGTGTGGAGAAGTGTTAATTATTGCACTTCTAAATTATTACGACAGATTAATAATCACTCTATTTGATGAATTTGTGATACGTGAATTGTAATACATGTTTCCAGGGAAAATGGATAACAGATACAACCCAGTAAAGAACATACAAATAATTTACTAATTTTACATAAAATGGAAACTTGGTTCAATATTTCCAAATAATTGCAAAGTTAGAGGTCAGGAGTTGATGGTTGGTACTGCAAGGTCTTCCAGCCAGCATCAGGTGTAAAGTTAGCTTAGTGGTACATTATGTGTAGCATAGTTGTGAACCTGTTAATTTCAGGAAAATCCATCAATGTATTAGCAGAAGTAACTGAATCACTTTGCTTCTTTGGAGATTGTCTAACTGTATCATAAACAACAGGAATGTTACAAAGCCTTCTTACTGAGATGTTCAAAGCTCAGTTAAGCAGTCCAGAATGCCAATTGGCAACCTGCAGAGTTAAACATTCATTAACTCTCAGAAAGAGAATATAATCTCATTTTTAATGTTAAAAAAATGGGTAACTACTGTACTTCTTATATAAGTAAGTAATGATTTTTGAGAGCAGATAAAAATGGTTTAAATGTGCCTGACAAACAACAACAAAAAACAAACAACCAAACAACCAAACAAAGAAATCAACAATGTTAAAGCATGTGTAGATCTGTGCCAATTTACTTCAACAGATCCCACAGGAAATAAGCGGTCAGTTACATAAAGACCTAATAGAGTTGGTAGCTATAACCTATCAGAAGTATCTTAGAAGTGACATATAAACAGACTGAGAGTGGTAACTTGTGCCATTAAGTCAAAATCAAAGATGACATGGATCAATACTTTTCTCCTTCTTCCTTCCAAAACTAAAACCTTAACCACAGTTGTCTGTTTTTTTCAATGATAATATATTAATTAATTGAGCTGTTATGAAACTGCAATTCTGATAAAGGAGAACATTAGTTTGGTCAGGATTTCAGGGATCAATAATACTGAAGAAGATAACAAACTCTAGAGATACTTCTCAGATGTTTTTCATTTGGAAATGGAAGGGAAGGGAATGAAATGGAAGAGAAGGGAAGGGGAGGGAAGGGAAGGGAATCGAAGAGGGGATAGAAGAGGGGCTGGGGGGGAGGTGAGGGAAGGGGAGAAGAGAGGAGAGATGGAAAGAAAGTAAAAACAAAAAAAAAGTGATGCACAATGCAATTGTTTACCACCAGAATTATTTTTTGAAAGTACATACATTTGTGAATAAAGATTTTCCGGGATGAAATGCAGGAAGAGTAAAATTTCATAAAAAATCCCTGATTAATACTTTCAGAACTTGTAAAAAAAACCTGCAACTAATTGCATCAGTTTAACAAAAAAAAACAAAAAAAACCAACCCAAAACAAAACAAGACAAAACAAAAAAAAAAAAAACAAGATCAGATATACCACTACTGAAGTGTGTTGTTTTTTTTTTTACCATTCTAATAAAGAATTTGAAAAAAAATTGCTACAGTTGTTCTGATACTAATGCTTCTTATTTATTTGTATGAAAATTACAACATACAAAGAAGAGAATAACACTATTTGACAGAGCACTTTCTTAGCTAGAAAACATTAATTTTCAGCTTAGACACCACCTTTAGTTATGCATTTTCACTAATGATGAACAAGAGTCTGCATGCTGTGCTCACCGAAATCTAGACTAGCAGAGGTGACCCCCTGCTTTACAGTTCCTATGATGGTGTCATTGTTAGGAAAGTGTCCATATTTCATTGGTTCAAACAGATGGAATTCAGAAAACATCTAATCCTGACTATATGGTGGGTGTGATGTGACAACCTGGCCAAGACTTGCACTGTGCTCCAAGGTCATCAAACTGGAATGGGGCCTGGAGTTATCATTTTGCAAGAGAAAGGTTGTTTTATTCTCTGGGAGTGTTTCAATGTAGCAGTCAGAGATGATGGTTTATCCAGATTCCAGGGAATCCAGAAGGATTACTCCTTTTCCACCCCAAAAGACCGTTCACATCACTTGACCTGCTGAGGGCTGCACTTTGAACTTTTTCCTTGTCAGTGGTTTACAGGCCAGTTTGGCCCAGTTCCGTGACTGGCAGGGAAGGGGATCCACAGACCCATGCCCTGGGAAAGGGGGAAAAAGGAGAGGATACAGAGATGGGCCTAAAAAAATTGAAACAGCAGTAACGATCCAAGGAGGAAAAGTAATTTACTAAATAAAATATCAAAATGCAAAAATGATACAATATAATTGGAATTGAAGCTAATAAATAAAATGAAAGAGTGTCTGAAACCAAAGGTTTTACACTAAAGCTGAAAGTGAGATAGCTAGGGAACCTTCACTACTGAGATGAACAGCAAAAGAGGAAGTATCTGGGACTTGCATACACTTTTATCTTTCCCTCTGGGTGGAAAACAGGAACATGAAGTCCTCTAGGGTATGTAGTTATTCTTTTCTGAGAACCAGGGACCAGGAATTCAGCAGTCAACAGACCTAGAGCGTTAACTCTTTAACTCCCAGTGCCTCACACGATGCTATGATGTGGCCTACTGATAACAAAAATCATAAAACCATGACATACCTTGATGGGGAATTCAAATGCAACCGTGGGAATGTCCTCTTCATGGACTGCCTTTTTAACATATGCTTGTAGTGGAAACTACACATCTCATCACCAGTAATGAGGCAATCCAGGGAACTGTCACCTTCAGCCTCATATTTGTTCAATAGTTTCTGACAAACTTCCAGACAGTGTTCTGTGTGCTCCTGTGTGAACATTCTTGGGATCCACCCAGTGGAACCTTTGAAGTACTCCAATGTTTCCATCGTTGTTTCAAAAGTATTGAAGCCAATATTCACCTCCAATACACAGTTCCCTGGTAATAATATGGTAATTTATGTGGAAGAGTTGATGGAGAAACTCTTCATTTCTTGATGTGACAGCTAGGCATGGTGGTCCAGAATATTGCTTGCCTTTCATGTTGCTGTCACCACTGCTGAAATGCACCACTCACTGCCTTGTTTTACTCACATCCAATATTTGTTCTCCATAAACATTCAGCAAAGATAATAAATGCCAATTGGTGGCATTTTCTGTGCATGGATGAATTCAGTTCCACACCTTAGATTCATCCACACTTCCATGTCAGACACCAATTTGTCAGACTGCCCCTCTGCTGCCATCTCTTGCACAGCAGCAAAGTGTAATGGAATATTAGTGGGAAGGTTCAATCTCTACTGCCATACCACCATCTGACTCTCTGGTATCATGGGCCAACATAATACAATAAGATACATTAATTCTAAAGCAAACCTTGTGCATTATCTAAATTACATATTTTTCATGCAGCTCAAGACTATTGCTGTTCAGTCAGTCTGACTCAGGCACGTCAAAAAGTTGGATGTCCATGAACTAGAGTGAAAAAAAAATCACAGCTGAAACTCAGATGAGAATGTTTTTCAAATTTGATTCTCCAAACTCTTGATAGTTGTTTGAATTATTTACTTGCAGTCAGCTGAGCATGTTCCAAATAATGTATCAAGTGAGCAATGACAATGTCCTGCATAGTGGACTTTTCCCCTTCCAATTTGGTGAGTTTTTGATAATGTTGGTCGGAGGCAATGTATTTGTTGTCACTGTTATCTTAAGATGATAGGATGAATGAATGTAAGTCTCTGCTACATTCTGTGGGTTAATGCTCCTAAAAGGAAAGATGCTTTTGGCTGTTAAGTCTATTAGCAGACTAATGAGCACATTTATGCTAATAGCGTGTATTGCCAAGGGTTGAATAATCTATTGATTTCCCTTAGTTGAACTACTTATTTTTCCACTTATATCGGTTACCAACTCTCTGTCCTAGTTGTTACACAGTTGCCCACGTGAATTTCACCTGAGAGAGTGGCTTCTTAGAATGACAATGAGGTTGCTGGTAAGGCAAAGGCATTATTACTCAGACTGGGAATCTGGGTTGCTGTGAAATCCCATAGGAATTTTTCATTTCCATTTCTGGCTTATCGAGACTCTAAGCATTGTACACCTCATTTGTCCGTAATTCCTTTAGTGTGGAAAGCACCTCAGGAGAGCAGCATGTTGTGCAGAATGTAGAGAGGGTAGAATTTACCCACAATTGTTATGGAAAATGTCGCTTCAGTCTATGCTTCAGGACACAGGTCCTCTGATGTAGTTCCTGAATTTCTGACGCTGTGCAGATGTACCAAATTCCTGAATCCCCTGTATGACTTGCAAAGAAATACATATGTATGTGCAGAAAGGAAAGCATAGAGCACAGAAATCCCACTGGGGGGAATGTGTCTGGGGAAAGCATATGCCTTGTAGATAAGCCAAATTACAGTGTGCTTCACTCTTTGCCACAAGGGATTATTCATCCTAACAATTTTTGTGAGATAATAATTTTGTAAAGAAAGCACATATATGTTGAGTAATATGCAATTGTATCTTCACTGGCTTATCTATAGCTTTGATGCTCAGAGTAACCTCTGAAGATTATAAAATATTGTCCTGAAATTGACATGTAATGCTTGCTCATTGGTAGCTGTACATGTAGCCAAAGGATTGGATAATTAATATCTCAATTATATTACTTTACTGAGATTTTTCAGAGACAACAATCAAATATCTCAAATTTCACTGCTGTTTAGAAAGTACGAGCAATGAAACAGTTGCAAAATATTGTGAAGGATAAGTCACATAGAATCATCGAATCACCAAGGTTGGAAAATATTTTTTCTGCTGTGAATTTGTTTTTGTATATGAAGATTGCTTAAGAATTAGTGAGGCTAAGAGAGTGAACAGTACTCCACTGTGACATTACTTGTTTAAGGATAGACCTTGGTGGGAGAGATTTAGTGTTTTGAAACAGGTCCGAAGGAGAAAGCTCAAGTAGCTGAAGGTTACTATTTCACTGAAATATTGATATATATAAATATATATATATATATATATATTTTGCCAATGAGGAGTATCTGTATTCTGGTAATCACTCAGCACCTAAGACATTACAATATCATTAATTTTCTTTGAGATTTAAAATAAAACACTATTTTACGATACAAAGCAAAGGGAGTACATTTCCAAATTTAGAAAACAGTAATTCTGATCTTGATGTTCTTATTTCTTGGGAGGTTTGACAGAATAACACATATGACGATCAGTTTGAGTGATTTTTTTGAGGGGCCAGACTATTATTTTTCTTATGGCATCATGAAGGGTAAGTGATTTCTCTTGTAACTGCAGGGCAGGATTTTGGAGATACATGACCCAAGATATAATAAGACTCAGCGAAGGGCATCAGTGTAGGGAATAGGGGCCTTTATTTTCCAAGTTGTGCTGTAATAGAGATAGCTGGATTAGAAACTTCTTTTCTGATGCAGTACTTACAGATGGCATGTTTTATTTTTATTTATTTATTTATTTATTTATTTTGCTGTGCAGTGCATGGAATGAAAATGATAGATTTGTGTTCTACTGTGGGACACTAAAGTGATGACATAAGTCTCAGGAGTTGTGAAATGTTTGATACTACTAAATGAAAAGTCAATGCAATGTTTTCTGTTCTTGTATTTGCAACAAAACAAAGTAAAGCAAAGCAAAGCAAAGCAAAACAGAACAAACAACAGGCAACTACAACAAAACAAAACAAAAAAACAATCAGTGAAGNCAAATTACAGTGTGCTTCACTCTTTGCCACAAGGGATTATTCATCCTAACAATTTTTGTGAGATAATAATTTTGTAAAGAAAGCACATATATGTTGAGTAATATGCAATTGTATCTTCACTGGCTTATCTATAGCTTTGATGCTCAGAGTAACCTCTGAAGATTATAAAATATTGTCCTGAAATTGACATGTAATGCTTGCTCATTGGTAGCTGTACATGTAGCCAAAGGATTGGATAATTAATATCTCAATTATATTACTTTACTGAGATTTTTCAGAGACAACAATCAAATATCTCAAATTTCACTGCTGTTTAGAAAGTACGAGCAATGAAACAGTTGCAAAATATTGTGAAGGATAAGTCACATAGAATCATAGAATCACCAAGGTTGGAAAATATTTTTTCTGCTGTGAATTTGTTTTTGTATATGAAGATTGCTTAAGAATTAGTGAGGCTAAGAGAGTGAACAGTACTCCACTGTGACATTACTTGTTTAAGGATAGACCTTGGTGGGAGAGATTTAGTGTTTTGAAACAGGTCCGAAGGAGAAAGCTCAAGTAGCTGAAGGTTACTATTTCACTGANGTTTTCTGTTCTTGTATTTGCAACAAAACAAAGTAAAGCAAAGCAAAGCAAAGCAAAACAGAACAAACAACAGGCAACTACAACAAAACAAAACAAAAAAACAATCAGTGAAGAACTTGGACTTAAGAACTGCATCAGATGAGATATGTTGCCTCTACTATTAACAAGTTTCATTATTTTCTTTTTCTCTATAGCAAAGATATATATAAACGCTTTTCCAAAAAGAACATTTTTAAAATCTAACAATCTCTCTTTATTTTTAGAATGTTTTAGAATCTTCTGTTTATATTCTAGATATACAAGATGTTGTTATTACTTTGTACTCCTATTTTTCTGGATGTCATTGTTTACCTTGTTATTTTTATTTTCAGATAGTCTGGTCAAGTAGTGTCATGTTTGCTAGTACAAATAATCTCCCCACACCTTAAAAAAAGAAAAAAAAGAACACAGATGAAAACTATATGATAGTGCTTATAATGAAAATAAATTATGCCTTGGGAAAAAACAGAATTTGAACAATTAGGTGGAACAATAGAATGCTCCATAATTAGGTACAATACAATACAAGTGTAACCATCCTTAATATCAGTAGTATGCAAGCCTTTCAGACTTCATTAAAGAGTTCCATCAGAACATGTGAATAATAGGATTAATATAGCCACAGGAGCTGCTGGGTCAGCTGGCAATAGATCAATCCGAAATGTAGAGCATATTAAAAGGATTATAGATTAGCAATTAGATGGCTTTTTCATGAGCAAGAAATAGTTCCTCAAGCTTTGCCAAAGGTTAACAGAGATAGGACGTCGATTTTTTCAGTTTATAATCCAGTAAGTGCCTTAAGGTGAGGGAAGTTATGGCATTTTCAGGATGATAAGAGTGATAGGAACAAAACATAACAAGCCTTTTTGGATCAGTGATTTGGTTTCATGGGTAAATTACTCTCACACAAATTGTAGGATGTAAATTTATGTTAATAAGTACATCTCTAGGAAAGAATTTAAGTGTAATATCCGAGAGGTCAGAGGTCATTTTTTCAATTCTTATCTACTGCATTCAGTTGGAAAACATTTTTTTACATATCAGAGAATAAGACACTTAACAAATATCTATGCTGAACATTATGAATACTATACAATATTGGTGTTTTATGCCTATTTTTAGTTTATCAATAGCACAGATATCTAAGATTTTTTTTATATCATCCCAGTGAAATACTGGATGGCAATACCGGTATGTTTTCAACTGCATAAAGAGAATGTAGTATGAGGAATCAATATATATTGATTACCTGAGGAGCTGAGTCTCAACATTTCTAAAAATCAGGTCACTTTTATGGATGCTTAAGTGTGCTTTTGTTTCAGACCTCTAGCTTGAAAATATGATGTTTTGTATAAAAGGAGACTGGTAATTTTGGGGAAAAGGTGAAAGGACATTTCAGTAGGAAACAAATCAAGTATGTTTTCAAATAAAAGAATAATTAACAGTGAATAATTTTTTCAACAAATTCAGACATTTATATTTGCTCACAGATGTGTTTAAGCAGATTAGGAATCTCTTGTTCAAATCCCTTGATATTTTCCTTCAGAAATTGTGGGAAGGAAATGACATAATATTTTGTTTCATATAGCTGTAATTCTGTTAGAAATGTGTTGATGAGTTTGTTGGGATTAGGGATAAGCAAATATATCACCATAAGCAATTTTCTGAATAATATTTTCAATAAGGAATTAAGTTTAAGTTTCAGTAAACATTCTTAAGAAGCATAAATATTTGCAATGTTCATGGATTTTTTTTTCTAGGAATTTTTCATATCCTTTCGTATAACCAAGTTTTATTGTTGTCCAGGTGATATGTAAACTATCTCTTAATGAATAAATGAGGCCAGTCACAGCTACAAAGCTAATCAGAAATCATGTGATATCTCATGAAGCCACACTGCCATCCCTGCACCAACAGCTCTTGTAAAGATCTGAGGGTCAGCTAGAAGTGGAATGGAACAAGTTATTAGTTTACATAGTAAATGCCTCAACTTTAAACACAAAGAAGATGTAAGTGATAGAATAAAGACATAATAAATAATAATGACTAATAGTAAATGAAATAAATACTACATAAAATATTTAATAAACCCGTTATTGTTTGCCTTTTAAGTGCATGGTAGTTTCTAATGCTGGAGATATACAGCATTTTTGTTTTTTCTCCAATGACTTCTTTTTTTCTTTTTTTTTTTTGTAATCACAATTGACATTTCAAAAGAATGGAAAGGCAATATTTCCTATTAAAAAAGCTAGAAGAATGCAAATATATTTTTGACTGAAATCTCCATAATTGCTACTTTGACTTAGTAAAGTATACTGGAAATTTTATGAAGTAGGGATTTTTAATTACTCTTATTTTAATTTAGTTGAATTGTGATTGCTGCTCTGATTTTGACAGACAAGAGATAAAGTGTTTGCAATGCAATGACAGCAATGTCCATGACACTAATTGTAACTTCTGTAAAAAAATGTCATGAATTACAGTTCAAATAGAATCTAAACATAAGGATGGCTCATCACTCATTTTGCTTTTCAGAACTCTGGGACATTAACAGTTTTTTGATCTTCTTTAGACTAATAATTCATTGTGGCAAATATAGGCACTGATAGGGACAGCAGCCATAAATGAACACTGAATCAGTTCAATTAATTCTTGCATTTTAATGAATGTTGTTCCACACTCCCTACTCTTGGTTGACCAGAAAAATGTGGTTTATGCACACATATTTTCTTTTTAGTACAGCAAAGAAAAAAAAAAAAAA
>VXAB01002612.1:73834-136250 GCA_013399175.1 Odontophorus gujanensis | reverse complement strand
AAGAAATTCTTTAATGTGAGGATGGTGAGAGAGTGGAACAATTTGCCCAGTGAGGTTGAGAATGCCCCCTCCCTGGAAGGAAAATATGGCAGTGGATATTGTTCATTCAGGTTGAGGTTTACATTGAGCATATGCTATCTACCTCAAATCTTTCTCAGCTTCTGTCGATGGGTGTTCACCTAATTGCCTTCAGCACCAACTAGTGCTCTGGGGAGAGGTTGCCACTTGCCTCCCTTTTGAAAATGTTTGATCTACAGAGATTAATAAGTAGGAAGAATGCCATATCTGGCAGATGCCTATGAAAAGCTGAGGACAAGTTGTGCAGATCTGGTATCCCCGAACAAATTAACCAAGAGGAGAGCAGCTGTAAAGTCAGCTGGTCTCACATTGTCAAGATGTCCTGGCAAGATCTGCCAGGGAACACGGCAGCTGCAGAGCAGCAATCCAGCTTTATCCAGCATGGAAGAGAGCTCTGAGATGGAAGAATATGCAACTTCAGTGAGGGGTTAGAAGTCCACTTCTCAGGGGAGAAAAGAATTCACTCTGCCCTCAGTGAATAATTCAACTGAAGAGTTTTGCTTTGGGCAACTTGTGAAAGTAGCAGAGCTTCATGTATAAAATTGTATTTCAGAAAGCTTTACCCATTAATTTAACATGGCCCAGCTCAATTTCATCCTTCCTTATGCAATACAGTCCGTCTTCTGCTTTGCTAGTCAGGACTGATGTATTCCTCTGTGATATGAAGTGCGCCAGCTTCATGCAGCAGGCCTCAATAACTCTCTTCCATGGAAAAGCAAAAGGGGATCTTCAGAACCGCAAAGGAAGTCATACAGAATTTCCAGTGTATTCAGCAATTTCTTATTCATTCTCTGCTATGCACCATTCATCTGTGGATAAAGCTTTTATAAGAGCCATTTAAATATATGATTATAATAAATATTCATAACTCCTTTTGTAAGATTTTTAAAAAATATACAGAAAATCAGCAAAGGTGTTTCAGGGTCTCCCTTTTCCATGTAGTTCTAAAGATATTAATATCTGTAAAAAGCAAGGGTCTGAAGGGACTGAGTATTTGTGAGTATATAACCATGTTATATAAGGCTTGTTCAGAATGGACTTTATGGCTTGTATACTTGAATGCAGAACACATGCTCAAATAAATCAGGTAAACTGGGGCTTGTGTTTGAAGAAATGTAGTCATTTCTTTAACTAAGTTCAGCATATCATTGTCAAATACACTTCAAACACTTTAACGTCATTGATTAATACTGTGATCTTCAGTACCAAAATAGGAGAAGACTCACAGGAATCTAATAGAAGAGTAGTTCTAGGAAAAGGACAATGGATTCTGTAAGATCCACAACCTATTGCAGCTTTTTGACTGCTGTGGGTTTTATGCTGTGAACCTGCTGCTCTTTGTACATAACTTCAACGCTGAGTGTTGGCAGACTGGTGAGCTCTGTAAGCTTGGTGTGTTCCAGGGGTGGAGGAGTGGGACCTTGGAGGAAAGAAAGTTTCAGTAGAAGTGATCTGGCTCTTTTCAGGACTGAAATCGGAGAACACACTGTTGTAAATACAGTGTAATGGCAGTATTAAATCTTTCAGAATATTTATCTTAACTAAAAGCAAGTTCAGAGGTGATATGTTTTCTGTGAGTGTTTTCATAAGAGGAAAATATTAGGCAATAAAGTGGTCCTTGATCCATGAAAGATCCAACAGCATATTGTGACGATGTCTTAGGAAGTTGGATTCAAATAAAAATAATTTTTGAGAAAGACAACTGTGTCAAGAAAAGAAGCACAACAAATTCCTGAAACAAATTTCTTAGGCATACCATCATTTAGACTTTTGACAGCATCTTATCCAGGCTTGCTTGCTCTACAGTGTCTGCTTTGACCTCTGCAGTATTTTGGGCTTAATTTATTTTCCAGGTGACAGCCCATACCTAGTCTTATTTAGTAAATTAGGTGTAAAACTTCCTTTTGGGCTTTTTAGTCTTGAACTCCTTGTGTATGCAAAGTGGAAAAGCAATAAGGACAGGATGAAGACTGGAGCTAAACGGGAGGGAAGGAGGGAGGAATAAGGAACGGGTGAAGAATTAGGAAGAGAAAGGAGCACATGGGAAAGAGGGAGCAAGAGCTCAGCTGTGCAGCTGAATTATTAGATCATAAACCAGAGGGAACCCAGGTAGACAATGCAGCCTGAGACTTCCCAGAAACCATCATTATTTAAGCTCCTGTTTCTTCTTTTAGGAACAGAAAGGCACCACAAATGAACTTGTTTTTACTGTTTCCAGCAGTTAAGTAGCACCTCATCTATTGGCAGATGTTACCTTGACTGAGGGCAAGTAGTTAAGAGAAAGGGATATTGTTTCTCATCATAAGTGCTTAATCCCTTGTTATATGAAGTATTAAGAACGGATATATTGTCTGTAAAAATGCAAAATGAAATGTTAAATTTGCAGCCTATTTGCTAGGTTATTCTATTTTCTTTTCTAAAATATTCCCTTTATGATTTAGTGAAGTAATGAATACTTAAAGAACAGTGAACCTTGTCTTCAGTTTTACTGCCTTGAGCTTTCTATTAAAAGGAAATCAGCAGTATTTTTTTCAGTTTCCTCAAAGCAGGATTCCCTTTCTCAAGGGTCTTTTTCATATTATTTCTAGCATTTGAAGATCCCATTAAAAGAAATAGCCTGAAAAATTCAGTTCCCCAGCACTTCATTTGTGACCATCATTTCTGCACAACTAAGCACATGACATTTCATCCAACCAGTACCAATCTTCAAATCTGTCTTTCCTCTAAAACATCATCTGCACTGTCAGGGAATGCCAAATAAATGATGAGACAAATAGTAGACAAGTCAGGTCTGAAACATCAAATATAGGGATGGTACCAGCAGAGGGCAATAAATAGACACCATCCCTGACAGTTGGCCTTACACCAGCCTGGAAGCTGGTAGCTCAAAGCCTTCTGGTTTGCCCATCATTTTTTGAAAAGCAGTATTAGATTCCATCAATAAATTATAAGAACAAAAGTGAAAGAAAAATGGCTTCGTTTTCAAAATCTGTTAGACTGTAGCATGTTCCTTTGATGAAAAGCGCTTCCTAAAATACTCATAACCAGCCATATTAAAGAAAAATAATGAATATGTAGAATGACATCCATAAACCAAAGTGTGCCTGGTTGAAGGCATTCATGTGTGCATGTGTGCATGCAATACAGTAAATGCTCCATTGGCAGCTCTAGAAAAGCTATTTGCTATCTTGACTTACAGCACCTCCTTTTCCTCTTGATAATAGGAAATGATTTTAGACAATGCCATAAGTAGAAAAGGAGGCTGGATAGAAGTCTGTATTTTCCATCCATTGAGATACAGAAGTCTTTGTGACCTCATGGCCTTGAGTTTATTGCCTTTAAAAATCCTTTTTGTTGAAATCCCCTCTTTTTTTTCTTTGTACACAGCATATACTTGTTTTACTCTTCTTTTTACTCTGGTATGATAATATCAAGGGACCATTGACCAGTTTTTAGCTTTCAACTTGCACATTTTATTTCTTGTTTAGAAGGTATTTGGCAGAAAGGAGGAAAGAAAAAAAAAGGTATTTCTGTCCTAATTGTCCTAATGAGGCAGAAAACACTATTGGAGTTCCCTAGGAATCTTGTTAGATAATTAAGTGCCTTAGGCTAATCGACATCACCAAATGTTTCAGCACTTAAATTATTTACAGGTAGTTAAGACTGAATATTTCACTCACCATCAGCTGGGATGCTGTTTTGTGTGTCTCAAGGCTATTTTGAGGCAGATTCATTAATCTAGCAAGACTTGCAAAGTGAAAAATATGCACTTCTTTCCCTCGTTCTGGGCCATGCATACCCTGTGGCTTATTCCAACTTGGATAATGCAGATCAGACCCAGAGCTCATATTCAAGGATGTCAGATGATAGAAAAATATTTCTGCTCTAAGTGTCCTCCATGAAAAAATCATCATTCTCAAAGTGATGTTTTAATAATGCAGTTTATTTCACTGATACATACTCTGACAGCAGAAATAATTTCAGTCACTGCATGTGAACAGCTTTATTGGGTCTTCATTTAGAAGTTTAGCAAATTAAATAACTTTTGAGTTGATGCACCTTCCGTAATGTTAATAGTGCTCTTCTTTTCAAGGATACAATTTAGCCATTAGATGAAAATCTAACACCATTCATGCAAAGTTCTTGTTTAATAAGTGTAGTGCAAACACAATCACAGAACCATTGAGGTTGGAGAAGAACTCTAAAATCACTGCTCCAGAAGTAATCCCATCACTGCCGTGCCTATTAACCATGTTCCTCAGTGCCATACCCACACAAATCTTCGCAGCAGGGATTCAGAGTTAGATAACACTGATTTAGAACTCCGTATGGGAGTCAGACTCTCTGGGAAATTGAAGATGTATGCACGTTACTTAGAAAAAATGAACTGTAGTGCTGTTCTACAGTAGTATAGAGGACATGCACAACTTGGCAATGTCATTTCTAAGGACTATAGCTGTGGGATTGTATGGAGCTGAACCTTCACTCTGTCTAATCCAGTATTTTGAAGCTTGAAATAACCAAGCAGTGCTCTCTATGCTCTAAAAGTACAAGGGCAGAATATGACAGATACCCACAAGAAATGTGGTTGCTTAGGGAGAAAAAGGAAAGGCATTTTCTCACAGGCACCTAAGTTTGTGTACATGGTTTACAAAAAAGCGAGAGAAGTAGGAGAGGGATGTCCTAGCAGCTCATTAGTATTCTGTTCTCTCTCCCTTCGGCTAAAGGAAGAATTAGCCATGTCTCCCTCTCCGAAGGATCACACACTGTGCTGTGTGCCTGTACAAGTGCAGGGAATGAGGTATTGCAAAGAAGAACCATTCCATCTCCTGCCTTAAAGGGAAAAAGAAAGCACGTCTTTTGGAACGGGAAAAAATAAAAATAAAAAAAGCCATTTAAGCACTGTCTGAAATTATTTGCAAGTTTTAGCCAAATTGACAGAATCATTTAAGGTACCAGAAAAGCAAAAGGTAGAAACATTATAAGCATTTTTGGCTACTAAACAAAATACTGATTTTTCATTTCAAAGTGAAATTGTATTTCAACTGCATTTAAGTGTGATTTCAAAATGTCTTTAGCACCCTAGAAGCTAAAATATTTTGGTTTTTTTTCTTTCTTTTCAGACCTTTAGATCAGAAAATCTTTGATTCCAGGTGGGGCAAGGCATATTTTGGCAGCTGCTTTCTTTGTTCTCACAGTCTAAGACTTCTTATGTTTTAGAATTTGACAGCTCTCTTTGTATTTGCTATCAGAGAGAAACAGATTTATATTACTGGACAGGTGATGAGAGAAGTGAAAAAGCAAAAGAGTCTAGGAAACAACTCTCTCTTTGAAATCAGAGTTCAGGGCTTCAATCACGAAATTCAGGAGGTGTACAAATTGTCTGTTCTTCCATCAGCAAAAATCTACAGGAGTCAATTGTGGGATAACTCTGGGTGTGTGTAAGACAGATCCAATACTGAGCTGTTTAAAACATGCTAAACACGGGCAATAAATAATAAATAAATAAATAATGAAAAATCTAATCACCTCAGAGGTTGCACAAAACTCTCCTGCCTCCATAAGTAAATATGAAGGAGTATAAACAGGAGGTATCGACAGGAAGGGGAACAACTGTTTATGCTGGTGGATAGTGATATGACAAGAGGGAATGTTTTTAAACTAAGACAGGGGATATTTAGGTTAGATATTTGGAGGAAGTTCTTCACTCAGAGAGTGGTGACATGCTGGAACAGGTTGCCCAGAGAGGTTGTGGATGTTTCATCCCTGGAGGCATTCAAGGCAAGGCTGGATGTGGCTCTGGGTGACCTGGTCTAGTGGTTGGCAACCCTGCCCACAGCATGGGGGGCTGAAACTAGATGATCTTTGAGGTCCTTTTCAACCCAGGCCATTCTGTGATTCTGTGATAAAGGAGACTGTAATAGTGGGGCTATTCTGCGTTAGCTGGACATCCAATTCTTTGCATTGCCAGTCTGTTATACACTGAGCCTGCTCCTCAGAAAGCAATCACACTGCAGCAAGTAAGAGTGATACATCCGGCTTCTTAGAAGTTCTTTATGTGCTAAGCATTCCAAATTATTGCTGTGCAAACAAAGGGTTAGTCTAGCTATCAATTTATACTACACATTCATACCTTACTTCAAGTCTCAGATTTGCAGAGACAATTGAATGAGAGTACGGTATCACACACACTTCTGAAATGTTCAATAAAGGCTGCTTCTTGCTTTTAGGTATCCACATGCCTTTAACAGTCTCCTTAAATGTAACCCCATGCCTTTATACCTCCTCCTCCTTTTTCATACATGTCATTTATCTTTTCATTTTAGGAGGAAAATTCTTCACATCTGCTTCCCGTCCTGGTAGCTCATTATATCCCACAGGTTTGAGAGCTGCTTAGCTAAGTTTTCTTCTCATTTGAGTCTTGCAAAATTTGTTCAAACCCTTAGCCCACTGCTGTTTAAGCTGTGTGGGCTGATACCTCTGTCTTTCACAAGGGAAGAACTTCCACTACTCTGATTTTCTTTTTTGCTTCACTTTGATACCTGTTTTGGTTGTTTTGGTGGGTTTTGTTGTTTGGTTCATTGTTGCTGCTGTTTGGCACCATGGGGAGCCAGTGGAAACAGAAAGGTTCATGCAGCTATACGCAAGCCAGAAAGGAGAGGTGGTCTCTTCTTGCCCTTGTGGTTTGTCTCCTGGGCCCATACTGATGTTTTGGACTCAGCAGTCACAGTGGGGACTCAAGATAACCTGGATATAAAAGATGCAGAATGGAGTTACACGAGCCAGCAGTGTGCCCAGGTGGCCAAGAAGGCCAATGACATCCTGACTTGTATTAGAAATAGCATTTCCAGCAGGAGCAGGGAGGTGATTGTACCTCTGTACTCAGCCCTGGAGATGCTGCACCTTGAGTACAGTGTTCAGTTTTGAACCCCTCACTGAAAAAAAAGATGAGGCCCAGAGTGAGTCCAGAGAAGGGCAGTGAAGCTGGGAGGAGTCTGGAGCACAAGACTTATAGGGAGCAGCTGAGGGAACTGGGATTGTTTAGTCTGAAGAAGAGGAGGCTCAGGGGAGACCTTATTGCTCTCTACAACTGCCTGGAAAGAGATTGTGGTGAGGTGGAGGGTCAGCCCCTGCTCCCAGGTAACAGCAATAGGATGAATGGGAATGGCCTTAAGCTGCACCGGGGAAAATTTGGGTTGGATATTAGGAAAAATATTCTACAAAAGAGTGGTGGGGCAGTGGCACAGAGCGCCCAGGGAGGTGATGAATTCACCATCCCTGGAGGTGTTCTAGAAATATGTAGACTTGACACTGAGGGACACAGTTAGTAGACATTATGAGATGGGTTGGAGGTTGGACTGGATGACTTTAGAGGTCTCTTACAACCTTAATGATTCTATGATTCAATGATTCTGTCGCTCTCAGGACAGAGTCACTGATGGTATGAGAATTCCTGTGCTCCCATTTGTACAATACAGCATGTGTTATTATAAAAGTATATACCTACTTGACTGCTTTACAAGACCATTCAGGCCTAATGCTGTAACGGTGACCTAGCACTGCCCTTTTTTTGTCACCTGCAAACTCTGTCAGCACTGTATGATTAATGGGCATTTTCATTTTATTTTCCTGCTATGTGACTCATCAGACTTTGTGAAAGGTAAGTTGTCAGTGCACTGTATTTTGGATATGTTAGCAAAATTTTTCAAGACAAGACAGGAAGAAAATACCATGTTGCCAGACAAAAGACAAGACTCACAAACTCAGGATACTTTCCAACTTCTAGGAGGGGGGACGAAAGGAAAAGGAGAAAGGGAAGAGAGGAAGGAAGAGGCAGGATGCCAGTAGTAATAAAAAAATCCCCTTGTCCCTAAAGAGATTTATTCCTCCTGATTTTATGAGGGGTGCTCTGAAATAAATGCCTCCTATTTTATTATGTTGACCCATGATGTCAGAGGGTGATGGTAGGATGGAAGTAGAGGTTGAACCGCCCCACCAATATTCTGTTACATTTATTGCAGTGTAGCAGATAGCAGCAGAGAGACAGCCTGACAAAATGACATCTGACGTAGAAGGGTGGAGGAGGCAATCTGGTGTCACTGAGTTCTTCTGTGCAGAAAAAAATGGTATGCACTCACATTCACTGATGCTTGATGAACATTTGTGGAAATCAAACAGTGGATGTGAGCACAGGGGGCAGTGGGTGGTGGTTTAAGCAGAGGAACAGGGACTGTGGGTCACCTCTGCTGGTGCAGATTTTTATGAGCTTAGCATGCAGGATCATGCTCATCACTGGTAAAAGTGCATAGTTAATAGTGATGTTTATATTGAAAAACAGTTTTTTGTAGCTGAGAATTTGCTCTATCGAACAGTGTAATTGTACGCTTTGCATGTGTTGTAGTTTCTGTGGAAATTAATAGGAGGCATTACTTTTGGAGCAACCTACATATTTATGCCGTTTTATACACCAAGGTAATGTGACAAGTCTCAGTGGGATAGCAGTTTTACACTGCAGTGGATGAAAGAGATGAAACAGGAATGAGGAAAACTACCTGGCAATTTCTGTGTGGGTGCACTGTAGTGAAGAGGAAACGGCATGCTTAGAAGGAACTCATCTCAACCTGAACGACTTTTAGACAACTAAATGACAGTAACCTGGAGCAGGTGTCAAAGATCTGAAACGATTAAGCTAGGAGAGGTGGATCCTACTTCTAACGATCAACATACAGATAACCATTTATTGATGATGCCCCATGTTGCAGGTGATGAAGGAGACTTGGTCATACTTAGCATGTTACTTGGCAAAATTCCAGCACATAAAACATGAAGGCAACCCGTTGGATCCAAAGGAAATATACTCGGCTTCTTGATTTATTTTGCAGGGGTGCTTTTAGTTGCTGCCTGTCGCCGGCAGGAAGGTACGGTGTGCACTCTCATACAGGGGTTTCTCTTGAGGCCAAGTGCATGGCAACGTGTGGCCAGGAGAGGGCCACCAAGCTCTGGCAGTTTCAGATTGGTTTGCTCTTTACCAAACGAGCATGTTATGTTTAAGTTAAATTGCAAAGCCATCGATATTTGTGGACGTCTATTGACAGGGAAACGACTGCATGCTTTCTTATAGGAAAGGAATAAAAGAGACGTTCCTTCAGATCTGTTGGAAACGTTGCTTTTAGGAGACGGAATTGAAGAAAAGGAGATGAAAAGTTCAATTACGAACGCAGGAGTCTTTGCCTTTCCCTCCGACAGACTCTGCCTGATAAATGTCCAAAAGCTACAAGGCTGCTAATCTGTGCACAACTACAGATGTCCCACGGATCAAGTGAATCACACCATGCTCCTTCCTCTCTGCTTCCCTGCCAAAGGAAGTCCCTTTGCTGCCCTGACTTAGTTCGCCTGATAGGGCACCATTGGGTACCACTGTTTTCAGCATGTCACTGTATAAAGTTGTTATCATTCTGAGCGCTCAGATGGAGAAGTCTCCCTCAGTCCAAGCAGGATGGAAATGAATCTGATGAAGCAGTGCTCTGAGGGGCTGCTTTTTCCTCTCATGTAAAGTACTTACTATTTCCTTCTAAAGATACTGAATTCTGTATTTAACCTTTGAGACAGATATAAACAACACTTTCAATCTTTTTCTTTTCTTATCCTCCAAATTTACCTCATCTTCTGGGTTCTTCTGACTTAATCTTACTTTATGAAGTTTCTAGTTTGTGAAGTTTGTAGCTTGTATGGGATCTGTTCCTTTAAACAATAAAAAAATCTGAAATAGCTCCCTTTTCTACTAAGATCCAAGACATCTTTACCAAAACAGACAAGCTTCTCCATGCTGGTGGAAAAAAGATAAATGGTAGCTGTGTGTCATGTCCCACCATGTTTTTGCTGATCCTTCATAGCATGATGACATCATCATAGGGAATCATTCCAAAAAATGATTGACGCATTCTTTGTCTTCAGCCTGCCTAATTTACATGTTTATAAATTAGCTAAAGATGATATATAGCATCTCTCACTAAACTTAGTGTCCTATGTTGCTTTGGTTTAATTTCATTTGCATTTACTTCGTGATAGCATTATCTTACCATATATCAAGTATTTTCTAATGAGAGCAACTTGTCTCATTCAATGTCTTACCTATTTTAAGAATTAAAGTAACTTTTCTTTCTACTTAGTCAAAACACATTCTAGCTCTAATAAATCAACAAAGTTTACTGCACTGTACTTTTGTTAGTAAAAAACAAGCACTATCCACATCACGTTAATCTCTCCTTCCTTGTGTACCCCAGGGAGGTTTTAATTAATTAGGCCTTTCACTGCCAAAATTCCTTTCTTACTAATAAAGTAAGGTATTACATAGTAAGATAACCATATGTACAGTCAAAAATTTCTGCCACAGTTTACTACTGTACTACGTGCAGAAAGCAGTTGTTTGACCTTCTCCATGGCACAGTCCGTTCTTAATATTTTATTCTGGAGCTCAAATTTTTTTCATTCTTTTTCTCAGTCCCTCCAAAATCTTGGTTTCAGTTTCCAGCACTGTTGTTCACTGTTCTGGGTGAAGTTATTTGTCTGATTTCATCATTCTTCATAGCTCACTCTTGAGTCTACTAGGCCAGTTCCCAGAGCCCAGCACAAGGAGTATATATTGCAGACACTGTACTTGAGCTACAGGCTAAAATTTCAGAGATTACCCATCTTTGGATTAGCCTTCCATTCAGAGCATCTTGCAAAGTCATCCTCTTTTCCAAAATTTGTGGATTGTCATAGGTTAATGCAGCAGAAAAGGAAGGAGAAAAGAATTATGTCAAGCAATGCCTGCTTCTCCAGCAAAGTGTCCAGATATTCTGAAATATTGCTCACAAAATATTTTGGTACCAAGGGACAGACACAATTTAACATGCTGCAATTAGACTGTAACTCCTGTCAATGCTTACATCAAAGGCAAGCTCCATTGGCTGTCTCCAGCAAAAGCTCAGGCTGTTCACAAAAGTCCAAGAAGATTTTAAAGGGCTCCCTTCTACTACCAGCAGCACCATCTCCATTTCCATATCCTTATCATTCACCAGTACTAAGATTCAGAGCTTTAGTGTTTTCCTATTCCGCATGGCAGTACACTGTCCCTGGGATAGTATTAGGCTTTTACTCAAAGAAGCTAGGAAGTCTTGAAGACGCATCTTACTGGGAGCACCAAAAGATAGCAGATGTCAAAAGATGTTACTTTAAAATCATATGCCATGATTTTGCATAGCCAGATAACACCATCTGCAGTCAGGACAACCAATAGAATGGGAATGTCATAACTGAAAGTAGGAAAAGATTATGAAAGGTGTTTTCAGAGCTCTTCACATTTTTCTGTTATGAAATCAAGTTATCCATGTTATAAAACAATTTTTTGAGATGAAGGAAAATATATAGACATCAATCTAGCCTGCCAATGTGATCTTAGGAGATTGTAATATAATAGCAGTGATTCATCAAATTATTACCTTGAGTATAAGGAGGAGGAGGTGTGAGAGCTGAAAGGAAGATGTTCAAGAATGACTTACATTGCTGCAGGTATATCCTGCACACCATCTGATAACAGCAAGTCAAAGTCAGTGCCAGGCAGAGTGATTCTCTTGTGCCTCTGTCCTACTCATCCAAAAATTTTGAAACAGTGAAGAAAGAAAGACTAACTTTTTCATCACAATCAATAATGTGCTCATGTCAGGTTTTATGCTGAGTGCTGTGCAGGGTGAAGTTGTCGTTCATGTTCACTCTTGCCACTGTGTCAGCTCATCCCTGCATAGCCCAATGTCCCAACCCACACAGTTCCCATCAGCTCTGTCCCACGTGGCTTTCTCTTCAGGACAAGGAACATATAGCAGAGTTTGTTGAATCCTTCTTAACTTCTTGGATAATGCTGTCATAGATTTTAATTTATTTCTGATTTAAATTTTAATGTAGATCTTCAGGTTTAGCTACAGCCCAGGACAGAATATATCACATCACAGAGACAGAGATGCTTCATCCATGGGTGTTGGGTCACCTGTGGCACATGTCAGATGTTTTTGGTACCATCAGACCACTCTGCCAAAACTGATGGATTAGAGATTCCCCAGCTGCAGTACACTTGTAAAAGGAAAGAAAGATATGTATTTTTCATTCATTTTATAAAATAAGTTTTTGCAATAAAGAAATGCCTGAATTTCCCTCCTGTCAAGTTCTGTGTTCATTAGGACACACAAACACAGCAAGTATCAATGACTCCTGAAGTGACAGCAGAAGAAAGAACTGGCAAGAGATCTGTAGAAGTTTTCTTTCCTTCAGTGTGTGGACAGACAGAGAGCAGCATGTGAGTTTCGCTGACCTTTGGGATTAACACCGGTTCATATACTGGCACCCTGGCAGGGAGCTGTGGGTTGAATTCAGATTACTCAAAACAGTCACTAACCTTCATGCAGAGCAATTTATTTCTGCCTTGCTGGCAGACAAACTGGAGGTGTGACTGACGACTGACAGCTGGCAGTGACTGGAAGCTTTCAGATGCAGTGCATAAAGAGGACAAGAACATCCATTTTTCTCCCACACCCAACACTCACTCCCTCCCACCTTTCCCTCATCTCCTGTTTACATCCTGCTTAGCCAAAGAAAAAAAAAAAGGGCACAGTTCCATCTCTTTCATGGAAGTCCTTTCAGAGTCAGTCATCTAGGACAACTAAGCACAGGCATTAAGATAATTACAGTGCA
Organism: Odontophorus gujanensis; assembly: GCA_013399175.1. Taxonomy (NCBI): domain Eukaryota; kingdom Metazoa; phylum Chordata; class Aves; order Galliformes; family Odontophoridae; genus Odontophorus; species Odontophorus gujanensis. The sequence goes on along the minus strand of VXAB01002612.1, from coordinate 123,446 downwards.
AAGTTGCTACATCCTGGCCAAGTCTTGTGTTGTGCCTGCCCAGTCTTTCTGAATAGAAATTTCTTGCAAATTTCATCCCCAAACCACACTGTAAATATTCACCTATGGTGAGACTTCCAAGAGCTTTGATGTGGATGTGTACTAGTCTTTTTCTTAAAGTAAGCAGTTCTGGAAGAAAAATTACTCAGGTGAAAACACACACAGAATATGTGTGACATGGTGCGTGGAAACAACATGGAAGAGAACAGGGGCCAGCTATGGGCTGGCATCTGAATCATGGAATCATGGAATCATTAGAGTTGGTAAAGATCACTGAGTTCATCTAGACCAACCATCAACCCATCTCCACCACATCAAAAGTGCAGGAATCATCACTTGGTCTTGCTGAACATCACACAGCTGGCCTCAGCCCATCAATCCAGCCTATCCAGATCCCTCTTGCAGTACCTTCCTACCCTCAATGCAAGGAACACCCAAAAAGTGGGGAAAGATATCAAGACAACACTGGGCTCATTATGAAACAGCATAGACAACACCGTACAGAAAATGTACAGCAAGAGTTTTCTGTGCTGAGCAGAGGCTGAAAGCAGATGGTATCTGTGAGGGAATAAACAGCTTTTGTTGGACTGCCCTTGTGTGCAGGAGAGCTCATTGCATGTGCTGCTTCCAGAGCACTTGACTCTGTGGTTCATTTCTTTGCCCAAGAGAAATAACATAGATGACCCCATAGCTTGGTTAATCAACTGGGTCAAAAATGAGCTATAATATGCATAATGTAACAATTAGCTTTTGGCAGTGTTTAATATATCCACCCTGGGAAGGGTTTGTTTAATAGTTCTGATTAATAGAAATGAATGAAATTTTAAGGAGGTTGTCAGCTGTCCTCCCCCTATAAAGCAGAATGATTAATGATAGCAAAATTATAACAGGAACTTAATAATAGCTTGCACTTGGCTTTTTAGATTGGAGGGAACTTTACAAACACTCACTAATTGATTTAAAGCCTCTGTTTATCCTGTGGTTTGAACACTGGAAGTGTAAGAATAATGCAGTAACTGGAGAGACTGTGAGATCCATCACACTCCCCACTGAAATCAGTGCTCCACTTCTGTGTTGGAAAAGAATTGGGCTGCTATTATGTTGGTATTGGAGTGCATATATTTCAGCTGCCAGGAACCCAGAAGAAACCACATCGTTCATTGACAAAGCTGACACTCTCCTGGTGAAACTGCCTACAGTTTGTGACAAAAAGCCTAACATTCGCTTATGTACCTTTAGAAGCATGCTCAGGTGTGGAAAAGCTAGGCTCTCATAAAGCACAATGGCACTAATAAAACTGGTGCTAAGCACACTTCTAAAGCCCTCTGTCTGTTGTGAGACCACATCTGAAGTGAAATATTAGTCAGTGTGTGCAGGGGGGAGGGATTTAAACTCATTTCCTGCATTAGTAGCATTTCTCTTTTAAAAGTACTCATTTCCTGCAAGATGACCCCAGCTGTCTTCAACAGCGCTTCCTCACAGTGAAGGAAAGTACGTGGTCTTGGCTCAAGGGAAAGCTCCATTTGGAGTTCACAAAGTAATTGCTGTACTTGAATAGACCAAGTGTGGATACATCTCCTTTTAATCTTCCACTGCATAAATTAGCATTACGGTTTGTGTCTCACAGAGGTAGTAGCACTGCTGGGCTGCCTGGCAGCTCTTGCTCCACTTGTGTTATTCTTTTGTAAAGGTTGGTTTCCAGCTTGCAACAGAGTTGGCAATGGAGGCTGCTGGCAAAAAGGCTTTTTTGTAAGGAAGCATAAAGTATTTTAGAAAGGAACACAACTCTAAATAGCCACTGTGGGCATTTCATGAGGACTGAATGCATTAAATTGTTCTTGGCCAAGAAGTGATGTTTTGGGGTTGTTTTTTGGATGTTTTTTTTTTTAATACCACACTTAACATCAGAGTAATGGAAGACAGAGTAACCGCAAGTACTTCAAATACTAAATGCGGTAAACTCAGAAAGCAGACTGCTGGCAACCACAGTGCAGAGGCACTTGAACTACTTCTGCATGGAGCCAGCTGCTGATTAACATCAGCACAGCTGTGTTGCATTGCTGAGCTGAGTACAGTCAGCAGCCCCATGACTCCCAGCTGTGCTGCTGATATACTGCACAGAGTGACACAGCACCATGGGAACCACCTGGCATGAGTGAGGGTGGAAATCACTACTCGGCATTTGTTGTGTGCTGTGAGCATCACGTGGGCTGAGTATTCCGTACACAAACCAGTGTTGGTAGAAAAGCATGCACAGCATTTACTTATATACCCTCAGATACGTGCGGCTGCATGGGGTACCAATTTCAATGCATTAAAATAGACATGTTTCATGCCCTGATGACTGTGAGGCTTTGAGCATCGCTTCTCTTCTGCTCCTTAGCATGATCCAGCTGATTCTCCTTGGTGAACTCCATTCTGCTGGAGGTAGTGCTACTGCAGGGGATGGGAGAGGGGATCAGTGTGCTGATTGTGTAACAGACATGCTGACATGAAATCCATACTGCATGCATTGGCTGGTACTTGACCCATTGTGTATTTCTTCTAATTGTTCATATGTAGATACTGACAAAACAATAGAAAGCCAATGTGTCCACGTGATGCTCTTAGAGAAGGTTCTCTCAAGGTTCTTTGAGGGTGCTTTTGGATCCCAGAGTCAACAAGCATTTGTCTTCCTTTTCAAAGTGTCCTGCCAGCCTCCTTCATGTCCCTGCACAGCTGTTTTTTCTAAATGACATCCACTCCAAGTCTTCCTGTGTTACTTCAAGATGAAGACCTGAATGTTAATGGCACTTCAGTGTATCGAATCTGTGAGTAGTTGGGGTGTTTTGTGTTTTACTTCACTCCTTTGGTGAGACAGATTTGTGTTCAGTGAACAAAGTCATAAAGCCTGGCAGTTGAAGCTTCATATTTTTTAAGCTGTGGAGACTAAAGCTACTCAGACACTCACTGAAAAAAATCTCAAAACAGTAGTTCAACTGAAGATTGTATTCACTAAATCCCATTATTTGGTGTATTTATACGTAAATTTCTCTTTAATTTTAAGTTCTCTGATTTTTATTTGTTTTTGTTCTTATCAAAATTGTGCCTCGGTGCTGCTTTAGTGAATACCTTTGATGCTGTAGTCACCTTTATGCTGGTTTAGGGAATTTAAAATAAAGCTACTTTGCTGGCAGCCTGGTTTCATTGCTAAATGTGTACTTCTCTTGCCCTCACTTTTAATGCTTTATCCAGCTTTATTCAAGGGGAGTGGGAGTTTTACTGGAAATTGAATTTAAGTAACTCCACTTAAGCAAGTGGAGTTTACTGGAAATGAATTCCTGAGTCTTTATCCCCTCAGCATGTCCAATTCTCTCTTGACTGACTAGAAACCCATGATCATACCCAATATTCAAGATAATTTCTCTCGAATGTAAGTACTTTTCCTACGAACAATCTTACTGACCCTTATGACATTTTGACTCAGTCTTATACCTGATGCTTTTAAAAACATTTCTACTGATACAGCGCACAGCTTACTCACAATGAGTGAGAGCACTATGACTGAGTGATGAAAATTCAGTGTGTCTCAGAGAAGTAAATATCAGAACCTTTGGACCTCATATTATATCTAACACTTTAAATATGCTTTCTTCTTCTGTGTCATTTATTATTAATGAATAGAAGCACTACACTTTTGAAAAGAATATCAAATTGATTATCTCAAATATTAAGCTAGAAAAATGAAGATGGCACTAATTACAAAGAAGGGAAGCTCAGTGTGGAAGGGGCTGGAAGCATGGCTCAGAAGTGTTAGTTCTTTTCAATGTTATAAGTCAAAGAAAACATTACTGACTGGAGGAACTATAAAGCAACGAAAGAAAGAGCCTTTCAAACAGACTGCTTTGTTTGTGTACGAATGAGGGTGCTGTGAAAAAATGAACTGCAGATATCATGTGTACCTTAGTTACATCAAAACAACCCTGTAAAGTTTTATCATGTGTCTATGAGAAGATGTGTAGGTAGTTAAAACCAGTCACTGGATTCGGATGTTTGCATTTTAGGACATCCACTACTCAGTACTCCCCTCTGTGCTTGATGTCTGTAATGTCTTATACTGACTGTAAAGTCTTTTAGGACAGGATTTTCTTTGTAATTGTACTTACATAAGATTCAACAGTATAAATCGTTCTTGACACTTTGCTTTCAATGATAAGGTTTAACTGAGAAATAACAGTTTCCCTTTTTACTTTGTTTCAACAACTGAAGATGAATGGTGAAGATTTTCCATGAGTTTGCACAGACATGCAATTTCATTCCATTTCTAAACAACTTGTAACAGAAATGCTTCCACACGTAACAGACATAGAACGTGTTTATGACGTCAGCATAAATAAAACGAGGCTTACAACCTTATGTTTCTATGGACTGCAGTCAAATTATTGACTACATCTGCCAAGTGTCTTCCAGAGTACCTTGCTCAGATACCACTTACAAAAGAGTGACAAGCCTGTTCATAGAATCGTGGAATAGTCTGAGTTGGAGGGATCCCTTAAAGATCATCTAGTCCACCTCCCCTGCAATGAACAGGGACACCTACAGCCACATCAGGGTGCTCAGAGCCTCATCCAGCCTGAGCTTGAGTGTCTCCAGGGATGGGGTTCCACCAGCTCTCTGGGCAATCAGAGTGAAAACTAGACATATTGGGGTTTATGGTGCTAATACTTGATATAAGACCAGGGGAAAGGTCACTGCTTAACTTAAATATGATCAACAGCAGAGTGGTACCAGAAGAATGCAGGTCTCAGGCCTGCCTGAAGAACTGTTGAGCCCCTCTGTTCTTAGAACATCCTTTTCTGACTGCAACTCAGATATGATATTTGTCCAGGAAAAAGGAAGTAAGGAGAAATGAACAAGTTACATGTTTAGGCCTCAGGTAAAAAAAAGTTATTTTGGACTTGCTTTGAGTGAAGTCTTGGAAACTGGTGGTTTGTCTTATGCATTTGATTGTCTGACCTTATTTTATGAATTTTCAGGGAATTGAGCAGTTTTGTGGTTTCTCATTAAATTTTGCAGGAAGGAACAAACGAGTACATTAAGACAACTTTAATTTAGATTTTAAATACCCATGGACCTATTAAAAATTTGCAATGACATTTTTTTTATAACATCTACTGATTTGCCTCCAGAGTCTTGCTTTTCAAGGATAAAAGCTCATTAGCACACATTTCACGGGATTTCAAGCTCATATATCACTTCTAATATAGCTTTTAAAATATGTTACGTTGGACAATTAAGAAAGTCTTTTACCCTTCCTCACAGACATGAACCACCTAATCTCAAAAAGGGTTTCATTGGCCAGAACTTCAGTTAAATGTTGAATTAACCTCTCAGTTTATGTGCTGCCGTATTGTTTGGCTATCTTTTATGAAACAAGCACCTAGCTAAAACCCACAAGATGAGAATGGTGATTAAGTATTTGCCTTTATTTGTTGCAAATTTTCATTTATGATTTCATTTCCATTCTATTTTTATAGCACTGTTGTGGGCACAGAATTAGAAATTCCCAAACCATATTAAAACCACAAACTAAATGGGGATTTGTCTAGTACTGAGTGTCACTAAATGAGATGTTTCATAACTTGTTCATAACCTGTTCTTAACTTGTGACATAAATGCATAAGTGCATGACTTGTGGCGTACTTCATCATACATTTTTAAAAAATGTTTTCCCCATTGAAAATAGACCTTTGCAATGCTACTTCAGTCTTTCAATCCTATGCTTGGAAAAAAAAAAAATTAAACTACAAAGCATTCTGATTTGCGGTATTTGGTATCTGCTCTTATTTTGGATGTAGTTCATATAGGGAATTTCAGTCAAGGGAGGTTTAGACTGCTGAGAGAGTGGTGAGGTTCTGGAACAGGTTTCCCAGAGAGGTTGTGGATGCCCTGTCCCTGGAGACATTCAAAGCCAGGTTGCATGGGGCCGTGGACAGTCTGATCTAGTACTTGAACTAATGACTGGCATTACCTATGGCAGTGGAGTTGGAATGGAGTCCAGACTCATCCCTTTGCCTCCTGCTCCTCTGATATTTATAGATGTGGATCAGAACCCCTCTGAGTCTTCTTTTTTCAAGGCTGAACAGACCCAGATCTCTCCGCCTTTCCTCATAAAGGAGGTGTTCCATGCTCTTTATCATCTTTGTAGCCCTCTGCTGGTCTCTTTCCAGGAGAACCTGTCTTTTTTGTGTGTGGGAACCCAGAACTGGACACAGTACTCCAAGTGAGGCCTCACCAGGGCAGAGTAGATGGGGAAGGATCACCTCCCTTGACCTGCTGACCATGCTCTTCTTAGTACACCCCAGGATCCCATTGGCCTACTTGGCCACCAGGACACACTGCTGGCTCATGGCCAGCCTGTCATCCACCAGTATACCCAAGACCCTCTCCTCAGAGCTCCTCTCCAGCAGGTCATCCCCAACCTGTACTGGTGTATGAGGTGCAAGACTAGGTGAAGGACTCTACACTTGCTTTTGTTAAACCTCATCTGGTTTCAAACTTGGCCTCCACTGAAGCATGATTTTTATGCAATTTTTGTTTCATCAGCCTCTGGAGTAGATATATGAGTTCTTTCAGAGTTCTAATGAGAAACTTTGTCCCCTGGCTTTCTTTTAGAACAGATGGTCAGAAAAACTAAACTGAACTAGTGCTATTGCTGGTGGGTTGGTATAAGTGCTCAGGACCGCGACAAAGTTTCCTGGAAAAGTTTACCTTGGGTCTGGAGATGGCTCTGCACTCCACCACCACAAGGAGTAGCCACCGTGTAGGAAAGGAAGGGCTCTAAGAAAGAAGGGGACAGACTCTTCAGTAGGATTTGTTCTGATAGGACAACAGAAAATTGCTTAGGCTGGATATAAGAAAAGTTTTTTGCTTTATTTTATGATGAGAGTAGTGAGGCACTTGCACAGGTTTCCCAGAGAGTAGGTAGATATATCTAACCCTGGAGACACTTGAGGTCAGACTGGATGTGGCTTTGAGCACCCTGATCTAGCTGGAGGCTTCTCTGTTAATTGAAGAGCAGTTGAACTAGGTGGCCCTTAAAGATCTCTTCCATTTCGAACTATTTTCTGATTCTTTAAAATGTAAAAGGAACAGCGTTTATAACAAGAGAGGGGATAATTACGTGACAGATTCAGATACCCATAGAGTCTTCCAATAGGAAAAGTAGATTAACAAGTATCGTTCTCCTCCTTTTAAGGTTCAGGGGATATTTTAGCCACTGCAAGTGGAGAGAAACAATGCATATAAAAATCCACTAGTGATAGTTTTTGATTGGCTAATTGCACATCTACTGGTCTAGTGCTTAATTTACACTTAAAATACTGTAATTTGCCTTGTCAATTTCCTCTTTTCATTGTACATTTCACTGTGCTAAAATAATTACCATCATACTTCTAAAGAAGATTACTGTTATTGGAACTACTATTTTCATGATAACTTTTCGGTCAATCACTGCAGGCACTCCCATTTCCTTCTACTCAGTGTTACATTTGTAGGTACAGGGAAAATAAAATAAAATAAAATAATAATAAAAACAAAACAAAAAAAAAAAACACAGGGAAGAGCAGCTGGACAATCTATGTGGTAGCCCTTATATACACATGATAATTTAATTCTTTCTTGAGTATTGCCATTCCTGGAAATATGTCAGCAGTGAATTCCTTTGAAATATTTCCTTCCCAGACAACTTCCAGAGCAACCACTCTTACAATCAGATTTCAGGTACTTTCATAAAGGAAGAGGCTACCAAATGTTTTTCATTGTTCTTTAGGTTTCTGCCTCAACTGAATGATACCATAATGACTGAACGAAAAAAGAAAACCGTATGTTAAGTGTGTCACCTTGTTTTGTCACACCACTAGCCTTTTTTGTATAATGGGTTGCAATGGATATATGGAGCTGGGGCAACAGATCCCCATTCAGCCTCATAACTTCACAGCAGTTCATGGTCTTCCTGAAGCACTGATTCCAGCTGCAACTTAGTGCCAAACTACTGCTGATCCATGTTGTTTATTTATTTATTTATTGTAGTCCTTTGGCTCTCAGAGTTCTCTCTATCATTAAATTATCCTATTAATGATTTGTGATTTGGGGAAAAACAGTTTTGTTTGATTGTTTTAGAGCTCTTGTTCATTAACTCTGTTGAGTGTTCCTAATTCAAAATGTATCATTTTTCTGTTCTCCCTTTCTGTGATTTTATAGAGCTCATGATATCATTGCTGAGCCGTGAACTGAAGGGCACATTTTTATTTGTGACATATTTCATGGGCTTTTATTTGCAAAGACTTTTGTGAGATTCTAGAAGTAAAGTGTTTTGATTTGAAAAAGGTATATTTTCTTTTCTGTGCTTATACCAGAAGAGATATTTTACTATTAGGTGGAGCTACTAATTTAAAATGAAGATTCTAAAGTATCCTTTAACAATAGAATAAAACTATTGCAAGATTCTGTCACTGAACTCCAGTTGAAGAAGAATGAATACCTCTGCTTTATACTGGAACAGAATTTTTTCAAACCTATCTCAGAAATGATTTTCTGGATTAATTTTCTGTTTATTTACATTGAAATACTGAATATTTAAGCAATATAATCCATAAAGTTAATCAGTGGGTAGCATCTTCAATTACACGTTTTCCACTGTTTTTACTGAATGTGATATAATTAAGTGAACAGCCTTTTGAAAACACAGTCAGTGTGGTGTGTAACATCTGAGGCTATAACCTATTTTTATTTACACAGAACTGGATCAATTTGTTTTATTATTTAACACCTTAGAAAAGCCTTTGTTTTCTCAGAAAAGCTCATGTACCCCAGGAAACTGCTGAGCCTGCTGTCTTCCCTGGGGTACCTTCCTATCTACTGTTAATTTTCAGGGAAAGCTGTGGAAGGACTTACCATCTGTGAGTACCTTATTGCTTATGACACACTCGTAAGCGTTTGCAATTAAATTCCATTGTTTGGTAGAAATGGGATCATGTTTACCAGATGATGCAACAGAACCCTATGGTCAGGGTTCTGGGTTTTAAACAATACAGCTCTCTTTTCAGCAGATGTGTCTTGAAAAATAATTTACTAGTTTTCGGTTCTCTGTCGACCTTCTCTTACTGCACACTATCAAGAATTGGTTGAATAAAAAATAATTAATATAGCTATTAATTCTCATCAGACATGAATTAATTAGCAATTAACATTATGCACATCATTCTCTTCTAAATTTGTTTCAGGCTCATTGCATATTCCTGTAGCTGTTTAGAACACAAGTGACCGAGCTTGGCAATTTGATTCTGTTTTCCACACTAGAAACTTAAAATAGGAAATAAGACTCAGAAACATCTCAATACTAACTCAAACATTTCCACAAAATGTCTACCTGTTTTCTTTAAAGGTCCATGATTTTTGCATGCACTATTTGCCATATAATCAGTATGAAACAGTTTTAGATCTAGTTTTATACTCACTGAATACATAGCTGGCTTCAGAGAACTTTTGTCCAGACCTTTGTTTAGATGGCAAAAGATGGGTTAAGTCCTAATGCCAGCCTTGTCACCTTTCTGACAGTGTTTCAATGCAGCTATCTATAAAATGATTCAAATAAATGTAAGTATTCCCACAGGAGTTTGGGAGGATTCATTAGTATGTGCTAGTAAAGAGAAAAGTGACAGTTCTAGAAACATCTTCATCAGAAGTGTTTATCTTGAGTTTTATTTAGCTCCAAAGAAATGAAATGTTGCTTGTGTTCCTAGATTGTTTTAGCCCACTCTACTCTTACTACAGTAAGTGAAGTTGATACAGCAGAAAGCACTTAATCAAATACTCACTTGACACAGTTGAGTTACTATCCTGTGTTTTACTGTTGTTGCTTTTAACAAAATCTCAGTGGTAACTACAATTTTTAATTTCACAAGAAAAGCTCTGAAAACTCTCTTCAGTTTAGTAGGAACGCTTCTCCTGTAGGCAAATATCTTGCCCAGGTCTCAAGGAGAAAACTGTAATGGAGACTTCATTTTATTATCATTATGTCAAAAGATATTTAGTCTTCTTTAAATTCAGGGCTGGAAAAAGCTACATCAGTTTGTTTATTTTTTCTGCTAGCTTGGAAAATTTTCCCTGTACTATACTTGCAGTGATTTATTCATAAAGTGATTTATTAATGAGATGCTTGAGATCAGTACAGCTACAGGCTGACAAGTACACTTTTATACACTTCTGAGCAAAACTGTGTTCCCTTGAATGTGATAATGTTTAGGAGTCCAGACTGTCCAGACTGGTACCTATAAAGCTTCAAAAACATCCATTTTAAGCTGTTTAAAACATCACTGAGAGATAACTCTGCCTATCTGCAGATGGGCAGTCTCTTGGATTCTTACTTTGCACTTTCCTTTTGCCTGCTGCAATTATTATGATCTGAACTGTACATGACATTTCCTTATGAATTTAAGAGAAAATTCCATAGATAACTCACTGTTAAACAAAATAATTGAGTCCTGAAAGAATATGACGCCTCACATCTGATAAGGCCTATTCATCTTTACCGGTGAAGACTGCAGGAACACTGGACATCAACATCTAAGTTCGACTGACAAAGCTATAAAAAATGAAGATAAATGACTGTTTTGTTTAAACCCATCTACTGATGATGGGCCTAAGAGCAACGTAGCTTCCAAGTGATTTCATAACCGTATCTGTCCATAACGCTTTCACTTGAAATCATTTTAATACATTTTGGAGCAGTTTTATTAGCACGCTTTGTTTGGTGAATATAGTTTGAGAAAATGATTTGTGAAGGCATCACATCATTCATGTTGGTGATGGTGCTGGTGTCTTCTGTGGTACATAAAGGTGACTCCATTGTCCTAACAACCACATGTTGCATCCTGATTTTCCCTGGAGGAACTTGTCAGTCTGAAGGTTTGGCAATATGACATTGCAGGCACTTAAACCTAAACAATGGCTCTTTCAGTGCCTTGTTGAGAAGGGGAGAGAATTTTTATCGTGTGGCTGGAAATACAGACCTAAGATAGGCTGGAAATAAAGGGATCCATTGAGAAGCAATATAATCACGTCGCAGAGATGCTCCTGGGTACTCAACACAATACTAACGCACCATCTGCATTGCACTAAAGAAGTTACGTGTTTCTCCCTGCTGTTCTGGCTGATCAGCCTTGGAGGCCCAAGGACAAGATGGCACATATCCAACACACTTATCCTTGGCAGAGTTGCTGTGACAGCTGCCCAGGTTTCCATTCTGAGCCAGTGACCATATCTGTTATAGCCATTTAGCCAGGAGGAGTAAAACAGATGCACTGCTGCATCTCACTAAGCGCTCTGGCAGTCATAACCAGTGAGGAGTTCATCTCCAAGTCCTTCAAATTAAGGTTGCCTTATATCCTTAAACCTAGTTGTTATACTTTTCAGGTGAACACTTCTCTTGCCTGCTCATCTATACAATACCCCACTGGTCTTCACCCCTCAGCTATCACATTTTTTTCTGAGAAGAGCATTACATGATGCTGTCACCCTGTAATAAAAAGTTATTAGATGAGTGAACCTTATTTACCCTCCCATTTAGTAACTTTATTCTCTCTGGTTTCAAAAGGAGTCATAAATGTTGACTGAAAATTTTTCTCGAGCAAAGCATCACTTAGAAGAAAGGCATTTCAAGCTGACAACTTGCTCCATTGGGTTCCTCCTGCCCCCTTACTGCTCCAAGTACTCACATTTTTTGTGTGAGTGCTATGCTGTTATAAGAAAAAAAAAATCATGCATTTGGACATCTTCCTGTTTTATGCTTCTCCACCTTACTTTTTTCAGTTTCCATTGAAATGCCAATATAGCATATAAACAATGTAAATCTTAGGATATGCTTAAATCACACCCACAGTGACTGTGATAGGCTTTTGTTTTTCTTGGAGATATGAAGTTATGTTAGTACTATTTCAGAGCATTTGCTTCACTGAAAGCAAAGCTTGGATATATAGATTAGAAATCCACATCTTGGAAACAGCAAGCAGACAGTGCAGAAGTGATGCAAACAGGGCACAACTTTTCAGAGTGCATCAACTAACGATTCATGTATTCCAAGAGTGATTTAAAGTATACTACAGCTATGTGGGATCTAGTATCTGATGACACAGTTATAGGAAAGCTTGAAATGCTCTTAAATTTTCTCTCCAGTCTAGTAAACCATGTAGTGTTGGATGGGTATGTGTTAATAAGCTGCAATGTTATAGTTACTTTGGTACTGACTCAATGCTGTAATTTCAAATTTGAAATACATGAAATAGAAAGTAGCGGTATAACAATTAAAATAGAAAGGGAAACACAATTTCCTGGAAATTAGTTGCATTCATCCTTTGACTGTCTCTGTTATCTAGGTAGCAAAGTATATTGGGAATTCTAGCAGACTGAAATGTACTCTATAAAAATACATGGATGATATCAACTTGAACCCATTACTAATGATAGTAATCACGTATAATAAAACCCTTTGTGCCTCCAATATTCACCCAATGCAAATTAAATTGTTGTGACAACAGCTTTTCAAAAAAGATTAAACACCCAACAATATGAGATAAAACTTCTAAATGTTTGACCTTTTTTCCCCTATACAGTGACCATATGGAAACAGTGCTGGGAGTGGGTACCTCACCTAGCTCATTTGCCCTTTGTAGGGGCTCCTCACACCACCAAATTTACAGTGGCACTCAGTTCACAGCACATCTGACCATGGGTAAGCGTACAGAGTGAATGCTTTAGGGACTTATCAAGTCAGTGTATAAATTAAGTTTGTTAGAGAGAATGAGTTCATACTCTTGATGTTTGAAATAGCTTGATATTTAATGATATATAAAGGAATGATAATTAGTTATAATTAACAATTGTTTAATTGAGGATAATTATCTCATGTTTTTTAAATATTTGCAGTTTTGCCAAAAAATTACAGGGAGGCCTACACTTCATCTCACCTGTGATTTCAGCTATCCCTATGCCCATATACAATGTTTTTACATAACAGGTCAGTGTATAACCTGTAAGTTATATTTTGAACTTCAAACTTCATACAAAAACTATGTACAACTGCAGTACTTCTTTTCATATTTACACAAAGACACTTAGATTCTCTGATAACAATTTTATTCTTACATGGGCCTCAACTTGTATTTAGCAAGCTGAGTCCAACCTGATATTAATTATATGTAGTTAAAAAAAAATAATGATCAGGGAAAACAGATGATTCCTGGTCCATTTCTCATGGTGTGCCCCATGAACTCCTCAAGGCCAGCCCTCCCATACGATAGATGACCTGGACTCAGAATAAACGGTTAAGTTTCCATATTCTCATTTCTTTTCCTTCCTTCCTTTTCCTTCCTTAACTTTCATTTCTTTTTCTTCTTTCATTTTCCTTCCTTTTCCTCCCTCTCCTCCTCTCTTCTTTCTTCCCTCCCTTCTTTCCTTCGTTTCCTTCATTTCCTTCCTTTTCTTCGTTTCCTTCGTTTCCTTCCTTTCCTTCCTTCCTTTCTTCCTTAACTTTTTTCCTTCCTTTCACTCTTCCTTTGTCCTTTCCTCAGTTCCTTTCCCCTACCCTCTCTTCGATTTCCCTCATGTCCATTCCTTTCCTCTCTTCCTCCTTCTCTTTCTCTCTTTCTTCTTTCACTTCAGTTCAGCCTTAGCAAGCCATACAGATTTTTGGGATATATTTTAATGTTAAATGTTGGATAGAAGAACAGGAGGTAGCTGATTGAGGACATATTTGCAGATATATAGTTCTGGGAGTTTACTTTAAGTAAAGAGAATGAACTTTGGATGTTATGGATATATAAAAGCAGTTCTACCCAGAAGATGAATACTAACCTTATTTTTCGATTAAAAAGGAAAACAAAGAAATGTTTTTTGTTCAAATTGTTTTAAATTAATTAGGGAACAAGGTTAAATTGTAATAATAATAATATAGCCATCAGTAACATGATAATAACTATTGATGTAAGTTTGATATAACAGAGTGATTTGTGTTGCCAATAACAATTAGATAACCTAATGTTTTAATCAATAAGATTAAGAAATGCTTGGAAACAAGCATGTAATATAAATAAAATGAGGCATAAAAGTCAGATTTAAATGGTTGTTCCTTGGCACTGTTCCCAAGATTTTATGTTTCAGGAGACAAAGGTGTCATTCTGGACTGCCAGATGGTGCTGAAGACAAACAAGGTGAACAAGTACAGATACTGAAGCATCACTAGCAAAGAGAACTGTTTGGTTTCAGTTTGGAACAGTATGTGCTTTTCTTGTTGGCTGCTGCTTTTCTAAGTCTCTGGACATTATAATCATGTCAATCATTAGACAGAGATGGTCCTTTCACAGGTTATGGGTACCACCTCATGCACCCAACCTCAGTAGGAGCAAGACTTGAACCATGTTTTACCTTTTTCCTCTTATAAGAACATGATATGCCCTGAGCCATCCACTGGTCATCACATTTAGATTTTCTCTGTCATCTGGGCACAGTACAGCTTATTTCAGCAACTAGAATGGATCTGGGCACTTCTGCATGGTTTCATATGAGTGCAGCTGAAGAGAACAATATAATGAATGAAAAAACAGGTGGAGATTTTATACCTGCTTTTATATCTGCTTAAAAAAAAATACATTTCAGCAGGTTTTTAAATACATTTCAGTGTTTATATTTTCATACCAGGCTTTTATACCTGCTTCAATACACTTCAGTGTGAGTATTCTGAATTCTACCTATGGTTGGATCTCCTTAAAAAAATTCTCTTCAAATAAATTAAATTTGGCAAGAGTTTTTAAAATTGGTACTCTCAGGAATACTACTAAAACTTGAGTATTCTTGTGAGTTTGGAGCTCAAAAGGCTTGTCTTACTTTGTTTAAATCATGAAAAATATCATGCTTTACTAATAATGTATTCCACAGACATGATATCTGTTTTTTTTTCCCACTATTTTTCTATGACAGAGTAACATTTTAGTAACAAGTCTTCATAACATGCTTGGCAAAGCTAGCATGGTCCAAGGTATTCTCTTTTGTAAACAATCAAATGTGGAACAAATGCCACACAGAGTTAATTAAAAGAGCAGATTAAAACTAGGTGATGTTTGCAATCAATCATATAGAGGCTTGCCAATGGCCTGTAGAAAGCAGAACTTCTTGGCCTCAGATAACAGAAAAGATGGTTTCCCAGCAATAGAGAGCATATGTCTTTCACCGCATGATTTAATTGTATTGGCCAATTCTCCCAATGAGAAGTTTTAGAAGTTTTCTGTTTGCATCTTCACTTACAGATCATCCAGTCTCCTGCAAGAGAACTAAGCCGTTTGGACACCTTTGTTTAAAGACTCTCCATTCCATGGCAAAAGAGCCCTTTGATTTCCCCAGACCTCTCACTAGCATTGGAGCAAACATCTTCTCTCACCTTTGGAGTCACCTTTAATTTGCACTTTCAATCAGTAGTGCTCAATATCCCACCCAAACTGGATCTAGAACTTGAAATTTCTACCTCTCCTCTGCTGGTTCGCACTTCGTATTTTTGCTTCTCTCTTGTGATCTCTCTTCTTTCTTATGTGTTCATAGGACAACTGCATATGGTGCTTACTTCTGAATCTAGGCTTGCATTGCCAGCAGCTACATACTTGGCACCAACAAGATCCTGCAATGGGCATTAGATATCCAGGCCTAACCAACAGTCCTTCATGAGCATTGTACTCCTTTAAGAGTCTCACACTTTTAGCAAAGAGGTACTATGGAAATTGCTAACTATAGGGTGATTCCTGGTGCCTCCCCTGCTGGAGTCACCTTACCTAGACATTTAGCGGGATTTGGAGCTGCAAATTCCTGGGTCCTGCTCACTAGATTTTCTAAAGTGAGGAAGGTCTGACACATTTTGTGCACAATTTCCTCTACGTTAGAAAAGGAGACCAGCACAAAACCTGTGCTTAATTTCCTCCTGTGCTAGAGAGGATTCAAACTAAGACTGGCAAGTGGAAGGTGATACCCACGTTCCTAATAAATGCTAATTTGTTTTAAATCAGCAAAAACAGTTATTGAGAAGAGGCCAATGAGAATAACACCTTGTACCCATCCGGGATGGGAGAAGAACGGAGTATGGAGTCTATAGCAGAATCTTGCTGAATCTTGCTCCTCTCTTGTACTTCAGTTTCATGAAGGCATAAGAAGAGGAATGAAAAGAATTTCTGATCTAACGTATATTCTCAATCAGGGCAGATATATCCATGGCTGCGGGTGCATGGATTTGCTGATGCAAATATGAACCCTATAGCTGGACTTAGCCAAAACCCTGTGTGCCATCAGCATTTTTATGCTCAGTTGCAGGAACTGTTCCATGGTTTGGCACCATGTGAATACTCTCTGCTGCATCATTTTTACCACTCCACTATTTGCCTCACTGCTGCTTCACTGAGTTTCTAACGGGTTTTCATTCTCCCTTTCCCTATACATTTTGCTCATGCGAGATGTGGACTTAACTATAGCTTATTGTCTCGAGCTGTTCAATGTGTTAGCCTACCAAGTATCACTATTTAATAAAGTTAGGCACTGCATTTATAGGCACAGTTAAGCTAAATTCAACCATTTCTTCCTGTTCCCAAGAGTGCAGTGAACATTTTTACTGCAGAGGCTGGAGTTAACACTAGAATAAAGCTCACTAGCACAGGCTTGGTGATTTAAATGCTCTGAGAATTGCTGTACTATAATAAGGAAAATGCCCCTGTGTAGCATTTTCCAGCTGAATGTTGTAGGAAAAGAGAATACAGTTCCCCAGATGAGGGTGAAAACCTAATGCTAAAAAAAAGATTATTGTGTATTTTCTGTCAATGACAAATTCAAATTTTCTGAGAATTTAGAGTCCCTGCACACTGACAGTGAGGAGTACAGCAGACCAAGATAGGAAAGGAGAATTCATTTTCTTCTGCAAATAAAGTCATCATTCAACTGCTCATCCAAGAAATGATTGGTCAAGAAGCTAACAAGTCTGCTTGTTATGGAATATATTTACATAAATACAATAATAAAATTCCCATAAAATTCCATAATGTACATAAATACAATAATAAATTTCCCATTCCAGACTCTACTGGGAGCACAGTTCTGATGCAGATCCTGTATGATATCAGATTGTTCAGACAGATTTAAGGCACAGTTCACACAGCACATATTCACACGTGTTCCAGAGCACAAAAATTATTGTAGAGAAGCAAGTTTACATTGTCTGCATTCTACTGATATTTTCTTTGTATTAAGGAAGAGGAAATAATTTATATTCTACTGATATTCCTTTATTGCCTGCATCTACTTTTTCTACTATGTATTTGTCTGCTTCTTCCTACCAAAACCATGTTTAACCACGCTGCTATTAGTGGCTATGGATGCTAAGTTACTACTGACTTTCAGCACAGTCTAAGGTTTGTCATCAGAAGAAGGAGATAACTCTTGTTTTTTACTATGGATGAGTAAAATGATTTCCTGAAGATAAAAGTTGGCCCAGACAATTTCCTATCCCTTAAATCAAACCATGGATTTTCAAGTAGAGAAAACTTCCTAAAAAATTGCCTATTTAAAATTTTTCTCCTTGAGTAACCCAGATGATTTCAGAAGAACAGAGCCAGCTTGAGTAAGGGAGCTGTGATTCCATATGAAAATGAATTTCAGCTCAGAGAAAGGTCACAGGGACACTCTCAGTTATGCACGTTGGGTGACAGCCTTCAGCAGGTAAAAAAGGCATGCATACCAGAGAATAGGGGCTGCCTCCATATAGCTTTTGTGATTCTATTTCCCTTTTAATTTCTCAGGGACAAAGATGATTTCCTTGTTTCTGTGTATCAAATCCTCACCCTTTCCTTGCTTTTCCTTGCCTATTGTTGCTTTGCCTTTTGCTTTACCTCTTCACAATTCACTTTTACGGTTAGTGAAATTGTCATCCAAAAACTTCTAATGTGAATGATTGTTTTTCTAAAATAATACCCAGAAGTTATGTTAATTCTTTCTCAAGAACTCCTCTAAGAAATTAACTCAAATAACAAGTAGTGTACTTGTGTTTTGCTAGCAACCATCCAACTAAGTGCTTTCCTTGCTTCCAAAAATTTTGATGTGTTTTTCCTTGTTTGCCTATTTTCATTACAGTTTAATGAAGTCTCCACGGACTATGTGAAGCTGCTGTTCACATTGTGCACTTCTGGCATCTTAAGTAATTTTGAATCTACTTAAGGCAAACCAGAAATTGAAAACAATGAAAGCTCTAAGGGTGATTCTGACCCTTGGAAACAAGTTAATCTTCTTTTCCACGTATTTTCTTCCAGAGCAGTATGAATGCTTCTCATCTGACATGAGAAAAAATCTTATCTTAATGTTACCAATTTTAGTAAATAAATAGAATCATTGAGTCATAGAATGGTTTGAGTTGGAAGGGACCATTAAAAGCCATCTGGTCCAACTCCTATGCAACAAACAGGGACTTCTACAGTTAGATCAAGGTGCTCAGAACTCCAGCCAGCCTCATCATAAGAATAGCATAGATAGAAAGGAGTTGCTGGGTCATAGCTGTACCTTTTTGGAGCCACAGTAGCTTACCAGAGCATAACCAGCCAGGACAGAAAAAAAAAAAAAAGCCAGACTCTGACAAAGCTGTACCTGCAGGGAGAAGGCCAGGACACCCAACACTGCCCTCTTCAAGTTACTCTGACAAACATCCTCCCCCAAAGTTCACAGATATCTGGTGCTGTGGCAGAGATGTTCTTGTCTGTCCCTGGTGCAGGGCTCTTTGTTCCCTGGCTGGTGGAAGGACACCACACAAGGGGAGAGCTGGCCCAGGCCGTGTGACTTGGACTCAGGTGATATGGATCTGAGTACAGCAAATGTTAACAAAAACCCTCTTAAAAAGCCCTAATGTTCTTTCATCTTCTGTGGGACATAGCTCCAAAACCCAGACTTCCTTAGAGGGAGAAAATGGGATTTTGTCCAAGTGAACATAGAAATTCTGAGTGTGTCACACTACTCTGTAAGTCTTGTTATTTACAGTTACTGAAAATGCTCTTTTGGTTACAATTAAGATGACAGCAATCCATTTCTTCTTGTTTATGGAAAGAAGCAATTCCTATCTAGAAAGTGAGAACTCATAACTTTAAAGGAAGAAAAAGATTTTTCTTCTCGCTATAGTAAAGAAAATTAAATTTATTTTCAGCTGTTTACAAGGAAAAGCTTAGAGGCTTAATTGGAATGTTTTACTGTGCTGTGTTGTGTGTTTTCCTCTTTTTTTTTTTTTTTTAATTTTAACTCCTAGCACTTTTTCTTTTTGTCCTGTTTTACGCTGTCTTTTTTGATTAATATCGTTTAATGGGCTGAATTCTTCATTCACCCAGGAAGGGATCCATCAAATGAAATTTCCACTAATCAGATCTAGATTTATTATTTCCCTTTTCTTAAACTGCTTCAGATACTTAGAGATAAGGGTGAAAATAAATGGCTTGACTCATATCTAACAGGACAGAGCACTTCAGCCATGGCTGACAAGGGAAGTGACAGCCACAGACAAGATAGGCATCACTTTGTTCTTCTCTTCAAAGGAGGCTTTTTGTTCATCTCTAGCATTTCTCTCCTGATAACACACTTTATAGACATCTCACGTGGATTTGATGTACAGTGAGGTCTCTCCATAGACCAAGTTCTTTTTGTGTGAGAATCATATTGTCTAAATACAAAACCACTGGACTGGTACTCTGCTTTCTGACTTGCTCCTATTCAGACCTGGGCTTTCTCTGTGCTCTTGGATTTTCAGTCACTCAGAAGAGGGTTCATATCTCTTTTAAATTTGAATGTCTGAAATGTGGAGGTTGCACCTGAATTACCTTCCAGTGCATAGAGAAGGGGACTCCCAGAGATACATGTTCTGTGGAAAACAACCCCAAGAGCCTATGCCTTTCCCCATCCTTATGCAGCCATGCCGTGACCTCACAAACAATGCAGTATTTTGATCCCTGGTTACTTGCAGCAGATGCTGTCTGCCACTTCTCAATTTCCAGTCTGTAAAATCACATTACAGTGCCTCCTATGCTCAGCAGACACATCAGTCTGCCTGTTGGTGAGGGATGTAGAGGCTATGCTAGAGGGCCATTTTTGGGTCTTTCTAGCTTTGGCCTGGAGATGTTGAAGAAAAGGCTTCATCTGAACCCAGCATTTTCAGCTGTGTGATACTCTCGCAGTGTAATCTGGACTTCTGTAGGCACAAAAGTCTAACGAAACTTGCCACGGCTAATACAACTGGTTGGTGTGTTGGTACACATTTCTACAGTAGCCAACCACTCAGTGATTTTTTTTTTCTTGTGATCTGTCACCATTGTTATGGTTTCTTTGGCTATGACTACTCATCACATCTGAACTAGCAGTTTTTCAGGCCAAAGGTAGAGCATGACCAGAAGAATCACAGGATCTCAGAATGGATTAGGATGGAAGAGACCTCAGGATCACCAAATTCCATCTCTCCTGCCACAGGCAGGGTTTCCAACCGCTAGATTAAGTTCTAGGTAAGATTCCACAGGACCCCAGCCAACCTGGCCTTTAACACCTCCAGGGACAGAGCATCCACAGCCTCTCCGGGCAGCCTGTTCCAGCACTTCACTACCCTCTCAGTGAAAATCCTCCCCAACATCTAATCTAAATCTTTCCTCCTTCAGTTTAAAAGCATTCCCTCTTGTACTATCATCATCAGATACCCGTGTAAAAAATTGATTTCCCTCCTGTTTACAATCTACTTTTAAATATTGGAAGTTCTTAATGAGATCTCCCCAGTGTCTTCTCTTCTCCTGGTTGGACAAGACCATCTCCTTCAACGTGTCCTCATAAGAGACACATCAAAAACTCTTTTCTTAGGAATAGACTCCTGGGCAATCTTGCTTTCATAACAGCACAATGTTGATTTATTTATTTGTGCTGATAGTCGAATAGAGCAAAACTGTTTCCTGTATGTATTAGTGCTGCACAGATACTTAAATAAGAAATATGTTGTTAACCAAAAATAAATAAACTCAAATCTGTTTGTCTTGCAAGAACATAGACATTCTGTCCAAATCCTATCCCTTTCAGTGATAATGAGTTTCTTGTTTCCAGGATAAGATTGTAAAGTAACTGAGTATGGTAGAGTAGCTCTAAGGCAGATCACAGTTTTCCCCTGGAACACTTTCCTCATCTCAGGAGAATAACCTAGACAGAACACTGGACCTCTGCCTCAGTGCACTGATTATTTTCTGATGATATCAGGGTATAGTATCTGTTAGTTAGGTTTTAAACAAGTTAAAAAATGGCACATAAATGTTACAGAAATCCTCCATGTTATTGTTTGACTGATTTTCAGCAGTTGATGGAAATGCCTTCATTTTCTAGTTCAGAAATCATTAATTTCTTCTTCCCAGATGTAGATTTTATTCCTCAGTGACATTTCAAAAATCGAGGTGCTTCCTCTGGGTGCTAAACTGGTTTAATTTAAGAGGCTCCAGGGTAAAGTACTGGAAAGCTATTTCATTAGGAATACTGGTAGCTCAATGAAAAGAAGTCTTGAAAGGAGAGAAGATGTTTAATATTCATGGGCATATTTTAGTTGTCCTTCATGTTCTGACAAAAAAGAAGCCCATTCTTTTTGCCTTAACAGCATTTAGATTTCAAAGTAGATTGCCCACTTAATTATACAAGTAGAATTTATTAGGACAGGAAAACACATTTTTAAAATGTTTTTACCCTTTGTTAAAAGGCATTTGTAAAATCTCAGGAACAGTGATTATTCTGATAATTCTGAATAGGATTTTCTCATCTAAGTTTAATAGACTGTTTAAGAAGTGCCTTTCCTTGAAGGCAAAGCTTACTTATTACAAGCAAAATGAGCAAAAGTAACACATTTCATAACATTTCAAACTATCACAAATTTGCATCTTGAAGTCATACAGCAACACAGACACACTGGGTGTAACTAGTTCAGTTCAGTAAAAATTCATAGTGAAGGTTCAGTGTCTGGCTGCCAAGCAACAGCTGGATTTTTGCAATACATTCACTTAAATGTCATCTAACCTGCATTTCACACATTGATTAGACAGACTAGATTATAATTGTTATATAAATACAAGCATGACCTCCCTTTCCAAGGCCTGGATGACTGAATAGAGAAGGAAAACCGTTGTTCTGATGTGACTGGCAGGCTCTCATGAAGGTGTAGCCCCAAATGCAGCCATGTCTCTGTCCTCACCAATGTAGCAGCAGCTCCTGGAGGAAACTGCCTCTAGAATACAACTGGTATTTCTCCAGTATTATTTCCAAGAGAAGGGGAAAGGAAACAATTAAGCTCTCCTTGACTTTCTTATAGCTCAAAAATCTCCTGAATCTTTCCACTGCTTGGCACGTTCATCACTTATCAAGGAAACATTGGCTGGCATTTAAGCCTTGTGCTCTCCAATCACTTGCAGAACTGTAGTTCAAACAAATCAGTTGCATGTGTTGAGGTACAAAAGTCTGTATCTAGTGTCTGCACTGAAATCCAAGTTATTCTACCACTAACCACACCTGAGAGTCCTAACTCTTTATTGCTGCCTAACCAGCACATCCTCATCGCATGTGCTACCTCATAGGAAGTTCTGGCAGAGTCATTCAAGTACAAATTTCAGCAGTCATTTCTCATAGATAATGAAGGTTATGCTGGTTTCTGATTTTAAAGACCAGCTATTATTTAGTGACAGATGAGGCAAGATGTGTCTGACAGTACATTTTCGCCTTAATCTAGTGGAAAAAACCATAAAGCAAGCCCAAGGCTGAAATAAGCCAGAATTTTTCAAGATAAAGTAAATGCTTAATCACTGGTTCACAATGGATTTTCTGCCAGTTGATGATTATCACAGGACTTGTTTGAGCAAATCTTGACAGTACTGACAAGCAAACTGAGCCAGGCACCTTCCTTTCCCTGGACAAGCAATGCAGGGACAGAGATGTGCTCAGGGAGTAGTTTGTATCATTGCAAGCTGGACAGTGAAAATAGCGACGTGAACTGTATGATGAAAATGTCCATTTTGCCCAGTTGACTGTAAAGGCAGTTTTGACTGACTGCTTCACCTGAGAACTTGTTTGTCCTGTAGATGCCACAGGTCAGAGGAAATGAATTCCACCCTAACTTTCTTCTTACTATCCTGCTCAAACATACTTGAAGCATGGGCTTACGGTGCAGAGACACTGTAAAGCTCTGATCCCGTCATGCAAGAGCTCAAGCTTGAAGAAATGGTCAAATGGGATGATCCCAAGTTGTGCCAGGAGAGGATCCAGTTGGATATTAGGAAAAAATTCTTCTCCGAAAAAGTGGTGAGGCAGTGGCACAGACTGCCCAGGAAGGTGGTAGAATCACTGTCCCTGGAGGTGTTCATGAACTGTTCTGATGTGGCACTGAGGGTTGGTGCTTTGACTAGATGATATCAGAGGTCTATTAATGTTTCCATGATTCTTTGAAGCGTAAACATAAATTATTTAGGAAGCACGTCAACTAAAAATAACATCTCAGACCAAAATGTTTCCTTTGGTAAAAAGAAAAAGATTCAAACCAAGTATTTCCCTTACAATCTTAACATGATTTCATGCCCAAGCTTATTGTTCCATGAACTGCAAGCATTTTAATTTAATTACCTATCTCAAGAGCAGCCATAACTAGACTTCCATTTGTGCACATCCTCTAATTTCAGAATGAGGTTTACTGAACAGGGAAGAAAAAAAAACCAGAGGCAGATCTACAAGGCATTTCTTGCAATTAACCTGCATATTCTGATTTAGGTAGGATCGGTTGAACACTATCACAATCACTGTCATTACTCAAAACATCTATATAACACCAGAGGATAACTGGGAATCTCGTAAAGAGTATAGCAGATTGTGTTCCACTCAGTTTGATGGTTAAAAACTTTTAGTGTTCAGACAGAAATACAAACAGGAATTTTCTGTATTTTTACATAAATATTCCCAAGGCTTTATTTTAAATTACGTTGTAAGCATCTTGACTGTTACATGTTTTTTCTCCACACTGCATAGAGAGAGCCTCCAAGGGACTTTTATAGTAATTTGGCAGCTGAGCTCTGCTACATAACTAGATCTCTCAAAAGACTGAATCATTTTTCCCCGCTAATGATTCTTAATTTTTTCAGAGGAAATAAAATCCACAGTGAAAATCATTATTTATTAAATGACATTTGTAATAAACTGGGGCACAGAAAATGAGATTGAGCAAAATCTTCTGTATTTTGTTGTTGCAAACAGCTTGTTAACATTCAAGACTCTGCAAATAGTGAACTCTTTCCTATAGCCTCTGCTGTTCCTCATTTTTCACCATTATCTGCTCAAAGTTGAGGCAAAGGAATAACTCCTACTCATTTCACCCTTCTATTCCCTTTTGCTGAGGGGACTATAAGATGTACTACAAGAGGAAACTGAATTTCTGGACTGTGAAAGCCAGAGGGAAAATAAGAAGGAAATTACCTGGTATGGCTCTGTCTGATCACTGGCAACCCTTTGCAAATGTGATGTCTGCGGTGTAGCTCAGGTTCCCTCACGCCTTGTTAGATACAGAAGTGTCACCAAGTTTATGAGTTTATTCTGCTCCCTCAGAAGACCTATGGGCTTCTCCTTCTCCTTTGTGACCTCTTTCAGGGCAGCTCAATTCCCTCCAGAGCAGCAGTTAAGGCTAGTATCCTAAATTTCAATAAGACTGACTTTACAGCAGCATGGCTTGTATCCGGAGCAACTCAGTGAACAGTTAGTGCTTGGAGACAGAACAAAAGCTTCACAGAAAAAAACAAAAAAAGGAACTGCTTTCAGGTGAGCAGTGAAGCCCTAGAATCATAGAAGATTCATCGATTTATAGAATAACTTAGGTAGGAAAAGCCCTTCAAATCACCAAGTCCAACTTGTCTCATCAGTAAACCATGTCCCTGAATGCCATGTCCATGTATCTCTTGTAATGGGAACTCCACCAATGCCCTGGGCAGCCCATTCCCATCTTCTTTGTGAATCAGGGTCTCCTCCCCATACTTTCATTCCCTTTGCAACAAGGGTACCCCCTCCCCACCACCTCCCTGCCCATCCCCCTTGGGATGCACACACCAAAGAGGAGGTGGTGACACCAGGGCTTGCTCAGGGTCACTTGGGCACCACAGTCAAAGTGTGCACCATCAGGTCAGTCAGCTGTTGCCAGGCAGAATGATTACATGCCATGTGCTGTTAGTGAGGAGGCTAATCTGATTTCCCCTCTACCCAGTTGCTGGTTTTCAAGAAGCACTTTGTGTCCTTGAGACTTCCACTCTCCTAAATTTTTTTCCTATTGGGCAGGTTCAGAAGTTACTGGAGGGGAATGGGGAGAGAGAATGATGGCTAAATCAGCAAAGTATGCAGCTGCAAAATTGATTTCCTTAGGAAATCAAGGTATTAACAGAAAACAGTGAGTACTTCAGACTAGTGAGGCATTACTCATTCTCCACAAAAGACTGAAGGAATAAGTCTCCTTTATAAAACTTTTTATATTGTAGAAGAGCATCATCCTTCAAGTCAGAACCATCCTTTCACAGAGTTTACTTTGGTGTTGGACCTCCTGAAGATGAACAGCGTAAAGTATTCTTTTCTGAGATCATTCTCTTTAGTGAAATATCCTGGATAGTCATGCACAGGAAATTGTAGCATGCTGTGTTGAGAACAATGTTAAGACCCTGTGTAGAACTTACTCTAGGGGGCTATCATTTCACACTAGGTACAAGGTACACTATCTAGAGTCACGCTGGCTTTTATCTTATTATAGGTAAGCCATGTGAATTCTGATGGGAATACATGGTCCTAATTTCTTGGTGCTGAGCAAGATCACTGGGATTTTCCGCAGAGTAACGTCTAGACATCGAAGCTCACATCTAAGCATTTATTAAAAGTCAGAGTTTGACAGATTTTTTAATACTCAAGAGATGTAAGCCATGTGCATATCTGAAACCCCCACAGCTTATCTGCTGTGTCACCCAGTGATCTTCCCAGTAGATAAGCAGTACTCACACTTCTTCACTGGAGTACACCTGAATGTATACTTCTCTGATGCATTCTTCAGTCCCCAGAATTCTGTTCTTCAGACACCCCTAAACCATAGGCAATGTCTCTATACTTAAGGCTTTTATGCATTTTTCTTCCATCAGTTTGTTTGTGTATTCAGTCCATTTCAACTTCAGCATTCACAAGGCAATGAGCTTAGCAATATTATTATGCAGTGTGTGAAGAAGAAGGATTCTCTCCTGATTGCTCTGCATCTCACTGATTTTATTTGATGCCTCCTTCCTTTTACACTAGGGAACACCATGTCATCACTACCCAGACATCATGTAAGCATAATTCACACCTTTATAAAAAACAGTTGAGTCCACTTCAGTCAACTCTTTTGTCTATGAGAAAAGACTGCTAACTTACAGGGTTTTTCCTTATATAAAAGCTGGTCCATAGCTTCAGTCACCTTTGTTGTCCATCTCTGACCTCTGACAGACCTATCTGAGGTGAGCAGTTCAGTGTGATAGGGATTGCATGGATGGATTTATGAATTTATGTTAAGTCTTACCACTCAGCTGTCAAACTGAAAATGCATTCTGACACACCATCATTATTAAAATTCAGATATATACCATTATAAGACTGAGAACAAAACTCCTGGCAGTTTCATTACTTGCAACATCAATTCATTCAAAAGTTCTTAGTTTCAAAACATAAGAAATACATCTGAGCTATACTTTCATGCAATTTTCTGATGGAAACATAGTGTTTAATGCAAAAAAATTAACCATTCTTTAATAAATTAATTCAGCAATAAATATTCAGCCTAGTTATTTCAAGTAACAATGATTATACTGCTCCACTAACACCAGATTCAGCTCATGTTAAAGTCAACTATATATTATTTGTGCTTGAGCAAGTTATCTGAGACTGTATGTGCTATTACAGTTTCAATTGCTGTGCAAATTTGTAGAGAGATTATTCAGCTCATGAGGAAAATTTCTGTTAGTTAGACTTTGAAATGATCAGAAGGCAAGAATTGTTTCATCAAGTTTGAAGAATTATTCTCCATTTAACTAGAAAACAAGTAACAAGGGAGATTTAGGTTAGATGTTAAGAAGAAATCCTTTACTCAGAGGGTGGTTAGGCACTGGCACAGCTGCCTGGAGGTGCTCAAGTCCAGACTGGATGGGGCCCTGGGCAGCCTGAGCTGGTGGGGGGGCAGCCCTGCCCATGGCAGGGGTTGGGAGTGGCTGGGCTTTGAGGTCCCTTCCACCCAAAACCATTCTATGAAAGCTTATCTTCTAAAAGTACATAATTTGGAGATCCTTCATGACTCTGATTACTATGGCTGCTCATCACTCACAAGTTCACTTGAAGTAGTTTCTTTCAGATAAATTGAAGGTAACACCACTTTTGCAGAAAGAGTGTGGTGAGTGCATTACTGAGGCTTGTGCAGTTAAGGAAATAATACCGGTTCTTAAGAAGACACCCTAGGTTCATACCATTATTTTAGTACACTGTGTGGCTGCGCCTTCAGTCAGTTTAATTAGTGTATGTTCTTTGGCTATTGTGACTCAGACTCTTTCTATTGATTAGCCTGATCCTGTTCCTCAAACAGTGGACACGAGGCACATGTCAGCTGAAATAACTGCCATTACCTGGCGGCTCTCATTTCTCTCATTTGAAATATTCCTGATTTCAGGTAGCAGAGACAAACCAGGCATCCCTTCTTCATATGCATGAATCCAAACACCTTCCTGCAGGTGCTACAGAGAGCTCTTACTGCTGGTGGTCACTGCTTTTTCCCTTCCTTGCATTTCTCAGCCTCCCAGAATAAAAGCAGAGGAAATGAATAATCAAAAGCTGTTTGATAGGTGAAGACACCCAGTTATCCTGTAATTCTGTCATTGAAGGCAAGTACATGGACAGAGATGCGCAGTTCATTACCGCCCTGTAAGACCATGCTGCATGGTCTCTAGTTTCAAAAACAGTGATGTGATACTTCTATAGTTCTAACTTTCTCCCAGAAATTCTCCTTTCATAAATCATAAAAACCCTGAACTTCTGCCACTGAACTTCCATATAACCAGAAATTCATACTGAGTTTGAAACAGTCCTTCTGACCTCCTGACTAAGATTCAGGATAGCAGCTCTTACAGGAAAGGTGACCCAAATTACACCTTCACTTTTGCTTTTTGACATGTCTTGCACTCTGTTGGCCAGGATGGATTATGTCAAAGTTTTGTAAAAAGTATCAGTGGAGGGTCCCTTTGGCTCTGTCACTGCACAGAAGTGTCCTCTGCTTCAATACTGGAAACTTAAAATGGTGAGATCTTTGCTTAACATGGCAGAAAAATAGAAAATATATGTTTCATTGTCTTGAACAGTATGAGACAAGTCTGATATTACTAGGAGTTATTTGGCTCTCATTGTGATACAATGCCTATTTTGTACAGTCATAACAATATTTCTCTATCTTGAGGTAAAACATTATGTATTTGCCAATGTTCACATTAAAAAGTAGCTCAGGGTAATATGTGTGAATCTGTGAATTCAGACATTAGTGCTGATGTCCTGACATCTGTTCTATTATCAGTGTGATGGCCTATTCCCAAAAGGCTGATCCCACATGTGGGTTGGAGCTGGAACCAGTCATTGGTTCAGACTCTCATGTTCCTATTAAGCACCAGAACTCTGCCGATACCTGCCTTGAGCAGAAGCAGAAATCTTGTTCATGTGGAACAAGACCACTTTGAAAATTGAACCAATACACACCGTAAGGGGGCATGATCAGGAAATCTGCCCCAGGATGTCTCCACTGTTGTAGACCCAAGAATTAAATGTAGTCTTGGACCTTCTTTCCTTGTGGGTACCTTCAACATACCCATGCTGCGCTTCTAACAGGTGCTCTTTGCTTGTAAATCTCCAGTCCATACTCATGTGTTTCCCCAGACACTTCTCTGATATGGCTCCTCTAAGAGTTTTGAGATTGGGGATTTCATTTCTGTGACCAGACCAGCTTACGCTCATCAGCATTCCATTTCACAATTTAAAAAACACACAAAACCACATCCCCAAACAACAACAAAGTGGATAATGAGAAGAATAGTTCATTTAACACTCAACAATGATAGCAATGACTCAGCTAAGAGGGAGCTATGAGAGCATATTTGTTCCTCTCCATTACTGGAATGAGCTAGTATTTGCTCTCTTGACTATGGTGTACTATCATTTTCCATCCACATATCCAATTGATGTTTTCAGCTTAATTCTCAGCTGGGGCACTCTTTCCCCACCTCCTATTCCTTTTCCTTTCAGTAACATCCAGTTAGCTAATAAAAGAGAACCACCTACACTGAACTGTTTTTTGTCACCCACTCTGCACAGGCAAGATGGCAACGAGCAGACAACAGGTGATTCAGTGTTAATTAGATCTTTCCCACACAGCAGGCTTCCCAAGTGCTGCAGTTATGAGTAACATTCTCAAATGAAAGCCCAGGCTGGGGATGTAACCACAAAATAGGAATCTTTTAACCCTGTCTTTTTGTCTTTTTGCTTTTCTCTTCCAAGAGCATACTGTCTCTCACAGTAGCAGGACTGCTCTGATAAAACTCTCCATCCTGAGTTTGGCAAAGGAACCCCTGCTCCAGGATGTCAAAACATCCTCCTCCTTCTGTGACCCCTCCACAATTCCTAGTTTCTTCATTTTCTTCCTTACTTCCTAGCAAAGTAACTTATTTCTTGGAAAAAAAAAAAAAAAAAAGACATGCTGTCTCTGCCTCTGTAATCTAGGCTAAAAGGACACATTTGAATGGGACTTTGTGACCACATTACAAAGTCCATCACCTCTTCCCATCCATTCAGCAGAAAACTATGGTTTAATCTTTCTCCTGAGATATACCCAGAAAAGCATTTGACAGCCTCAATTCTGGCCTACACAAGGACGTGAGTTCTAGCTGTCCAGTCTCAACAGGCGTCTAAGATTTTTTTCTCATTCACTTAACAGCCTATAGGTCAGCAGGTCAAGCCTTCAGAGAATCCTGCACAGATTTGCTGCCAATGGCAGCTTGTGACCCAGCTGGGCAGTAGCAAGGAGACTGAGGCTGGTTCCAATTCTTTCTTTTTGTATATTCCATGCAATGGCTATTGCTTTTCCTATGAGATAAGATGCACTGAGTAGAGCCTGACTTTTAAATGTGGGCTGGGTACAGGGTTGTCTTACTGAAATGAGACAAGCCAGATGGTACTGATGCAGAGTTGGACTGTCCCAGCCTCATGACGGCCCTCTGCTCCGGTCAGACTAATATATTTTGTAGGTTAACAATGCCCACAGGTCACCCATCCCTACTGTGAGACAGAGTATTTTAGAAGCCCATCAGGGAGATCCGAGAAAGTAGACTGAATTTAGTGCTGCTTCCCAGCTGGTTGCACTGCAGAGCCAGTATAAGACTACCCAGGTGAAGAAAAATGGGTAAATGCCCCTCACCTCTGAGGACACAGCAAGATCTTGCACAGGGAAACCAGGCAAACAAAAAGGGCATAGAAGCAGTGGTGACCACTGAACTGTTGACTAGCTCACATAGCCATTTTAAAATCTGCTTGATATAAACACTTTATCATGTTTAGTTTCTTTTGACTTTCTCTGTCAGTGATCAGTGTTCTCAGTGAGAGGAGTAGGATAGGGATAAAGAGATGGCAAATCATCAGGCTTGCCTCTGTCTCTCTGCAGTCATGGAGAATGGCTCACTGAAACTACACATCCCTACTCTCTTCCACCAAGGAACCTACTTCATCCAAGACATCTCCAAACCCATGGGAGCCAGACCTTTACAGCCAGCAGGCTCGAAGTTGTGCAGGGTGCCCCATGCTGCTTAGTGTCCTGTCCTCCAGAAGGGAAGCTGAGCTCTGGTTTGTGAAGCAGTCCCTAACGCATGACACATACCTGCGCTGGCTGGTGAGGCAGATCCCCATGGTGCCACGTGGCAGAACTGTAAACTTAACACACTCCTGTTTTGCAGATATCACACCAAATCTGTCTTCCATTTAGTAAATACCCCTCATGAGCTTTGAAGGGAACCCAGCTGGAATTTCACTGTCTGAAGTTAGTGAATCAACTTTTTTCACAAGTCATTCCCCTGTAGTCATCATGGAAAGATTACTTTGAATTATATCGTTTCCAGAAGCCTGAATGTATATATATATATTTAAAAAGCACAAACAAGAACTCTATTACAGTTCCCAGATTGTTTCATGATTTCACTTTAGCACAATTTAACTTTCAAATTAAGTCTTGCTGGAGGAGAGAATAGCCTTGGTGTTGCAGAAACAGATCCCTGATGGATGCATCATCATCACGAATGCTTATTCAAGGAGGCAGAATATATATCATCTCAATGGATCTCCGGTTCCAACTTGAAAAAGCAAAATAATTTGGTCTGGAGCTGTGTTCAAAGAAGGATGTGTAAGCAGGCTGTGGAAATGGCCATTATCATTCTAAGCTTTCTCAGATTATCTTTCACTTACACATAGTGCCATTTGTCACCCAGTTTTCATAGGAAGCTGCTATACGTTAATCTCTCCTAAAACAATATTTCATGTTATCTGTCATGTAGTCATTGCTGAAAACAAGTGCTGATTTGTAAAAATGAACTAAGATCTTTCAAGGAAAGAAGAACACAATAATTGAATAAATATAATCTGAAAATTAAGCAAATTCTGATGGATACAAGTACAGAGCTTCTATTTTATATGAAATATAAACTTTGTAATACTTCATAAGAAATATGAAGTAATAATTCAAATCTATTGTGAAAGCACGTGAAGAATCAAGGCTATTTCATAGTACAGTGCTGAGATTACTGTGATAGTGAATATGCAGAGAACATGCTGGAAGTGTTTAGGAGACAAGGGTTGTGGATGAGACTCTCCTGAGGGGGTCACTGAAATGTGTTGGGCAGCAGAAGAGCATAGGCTGCAGCTCCTCCTATTAAACACTCATTCCCCATAGCTGTTGACACCTTTTATTCTCTGGTTTCACTCAGATAATTCTGACCTTTCTGTCCTATTTCTGGTTTATCTTGTCTCTCCTTAGATGTTTTTACCCTCACCTTCTTCAGGTCTTTCTCTTCACACCTTGGCTATGGCCCTTCTTCCTCTTTTTGGAAAAGAGCCATTCCCGTTCTCTTGCTCTTTACCCTCACTCTAATCTTTCTGGATTTCTGCTTGTTCCTTATTTTCTCTCTTTACTTTGTCTCACATAAGAAGAGTTGACAAAGCACTAAATATTATGGGCACCAAGTCATGAGCTAGCTTGTTCTGTAGTTAAGTACTTGTAATCCCAGGGGAGCTGAGAGTAAAGCCAGAGGATAATCCAAAAAGGCTGTAGATCAGGGATGTATAACTGACTGCCACAGCAGTGATGAGCAGTGTCTGCATCTGGACACACATATGGACCCATCAGTTATTAAAGGTTTTTTTCAGTGACATGTGCTGGAAGTTTTGTGAAATAGACAAAACAATCCCAGATGAACTGCAGAATTAGTAACATCAGTGACAGACAGTTAAAACTCAGCCAGAGTTAAAGTTTATTCTCATAGAGAAGAAAAAAACAGTTAGTACATGATAGAAATATATATTTTCAGAGCAATAAGAAAAATGTCTTCAGTGCCTTCAAATTACTTCAGAAATGTTAAATCTATTTGTGACACATCAGAAAAGTGCAGTAGGATTTGGGTCAAGGAGTGCATCTGGACTATGGCGTAGCATATCAGCTTTGTACTGTATTTTTTGTACTGATACAATGATGGTGAACCAGAAGAGCATGTGATGTGGCTGCCAGTGGTCTGGAGCCATTGCTGAGGAATTGGCAAAGGTTGGAGAAGATCACAGCAGCAATCCTACCCCACTGGAAACTGTGCTGAGTCACGAGTCATAATACTATCAATGGACAGGGTTAGGAAGATTCAGAAGAACCACTTACTGTTTATACCAAATGCTAAAAATCCTACAAGCCTTTTCATTAAAATGCTTGACAGAAACAATATCGGATATATTTTACTAATAGATTGACAGAGTGATTCATGAATGGTCTCTACATGAGCATTGTCCATTCAGACCAGGAGTGCACTTTTGAAGCAAATCTTATGATTATCCCTAATTTATCTTTTGTTTGTATTGCACGGTGCCCTCTGGAGAATCTGAACTCAATTCCTTTCCGATGAAACTAAATCAAAGGTTGTCACCCAGGAAGCATATTTAATATACTTCTGGAACGAGTGGCTTTTTGAGAACTTGTCCAGAAATTTTAGCTTGCGAAGCTGAAAGCTGGTCTGTTCTGCACTTCTTGCTGACATGGAAAAGCTTCAGTCACCCACTGAAGTAACATCTGCCGCTTTTCACTCTGCATGGGAGTAAGCAGTGATCTTAAACTGCAATCAGATGCAACTGAATTAATGGAAAAAAGACTCCTAATGTTGATCTTTTTATATTTTAAAGTTGTTTATTCCAAATTAGAATTTCAAATATTCGAAAAATACCTGTGATGTTAAAGGATGACCAATAAATCTTGTCTGGAGGACTTGGTAAGGCTCAGCTGGGTCCATCTTTAAGGAATAAGAAAAGCCAAGAGGCGTGCCAGCAGCACCAGTGTAAGTTCTCACATCACTGCTCAAATCCCTCTGTGAAACATCCTTCCAGCTGCAGTCAGAAAAGAGAGGATGTTTATTTAACTTTCTGTCTGAACTTTACTTGGAATGATTGTTTGTATTTTGTCCTGCTAATCTTAGGCTGAGTAGATCAGATTTGAATTAATGTTATCATCATGAGAGATCATAGAACTCTGTTGTGATTTATCCCTCAACAGTGGCCTTCTTCACCTAGGGGAGAGCATCATTTTAGCAACCCCAATCTAAACCTGACAGAGTTCTCCATTGCATTTGAGGGACTGCTTGTGCAGCACCTTGCCAGTACAGCAAAGCATGCTCTAGAGCAGGATGACATGATTTGCTGCTCTAAGAAATCTCCCCACCATCTTCCAGGATGCTGAGAGATGGGTTAGTTTCTGCCACCACAGCTGATCAACATGATCCTAGGAGCCCTGGGCTGCAGCCCAATGGTGATGCAGCTTCCTGGGAAGGAGAGTGGTCTCCTGCACAGAAAGCATCCACGCTGCTCTCATTCCTTCCCCCATTCATGCTTAATGCCATATCTTCTGCACGTAGAAAGCTGTGATGCAAATCACAACATAACAGGCAAGCAAGGACACCAGCCTGAAAACAGACCCCTCTGGCAACTGGCCCTTCTGCAGATGTAAAATAGATGACCTCCACTGAGACAAGTATTTAACAATTTAAATAGAAAACATTGAGGCAGCAACTGATAATTCACTAATTAATGCCTAATATTTTGGTGTTACATATACAGCTGTGAGTTTGTTGCCTGCTTTGTTCAATGAATTAGCCACCAATTAAGGTTGCCAGACTAGAAAAGGCTCACCTTCG
Source organism: Odontophorus gujanensis (assembly GCA_013399175.1). Taxonomy (NCBI): domain Eukaryota; kingdom Metazoa; phylum Chordata; class Aves; order Galliformes; family Odontophoridae; genus Odontophorus; species Odontophorus gujanensis. The sequence continues at coordinate 88,812 of VXAB01002612.1, read as the reverse complement.
CCTCTCTCATGGCCCTACTTCAATCTGTTCAAAGGCTTGGGAAAGAATAAAGGGTAAAAAGCAGAACTGCAAACAGACTCTGAGATTTATAAAACATGACATTTTATTATAAGTAATAAAGTCAACCTACAAAGCAAAGATAAATGTTAAATGATGTAGTTAAGCATTTTTTATCTAGGCAAATATTTTGAACTTTGTCAGCTCTGGCTGAGCCTGTGCAAGTTCTGGCTGACCACCTTCCTCAGTCAAGAGGAGGTATTTCTTCTGAGCATAAGCACCATTCTCTGTGTGAGTTATCACTTTCAACCATCTCCTTTAGCACATTTTGTTATATCTCTCACGATACTTCAGGTATCTTTTGCTTACTGGTGCATTACACTTCTCTTAAGCTATATACATTAGTTGCCATGATTTTTTTATTTCAAAACTACATTTTATCAGCATTCCAGGCATGTAACATCAGTCCTTTGACTCATACTGAAAAAAACTCCCAAGATACATCTACTTTTCATTGTCCATCAATCTTATTCCCTAAATTTCCATTTCAGCCTTACCAATATTCAAGTGATATATGACTCTGTGTGTGGATGTTTATATATGTACATATATATAATACACTTCTAAATTCATAATCTGTAACTGTCTGGATTTATTCCCTTGCTTAAGTCTGTACATTTAATAAAAGCAAGTCTAGGCTTTGTCTGTAGTAAGGTTTAAGTCAAAATGTTTCTGCTTGCTATTTTCCTTGCTTCACCACTTCATTTTAGAAATGATGAGCATAGCAGCTGAGAGAATACTGAATAGTAATCGCAGATCAATGTGTTAATATTTCTGCATCTTACAAAGTCAAGATCATGTACTGACATACAGTACTGCAATTCTGGACAGAGGAGGCAGTTATTTGAATGTCTCACTCTAATTTCATGTAGACAACAAAGGTACTGACTTGCAGAAACAAACACTATAATCTGGGGTTAGGTTATAAGGCAGCTATGTTTATTCAACACTATGCACACACACTGGGTGCAAGGGCTAGCCCTGCCTAACTTGCACAAAGCGGAGGGAAATGTAGTTACATATTTAAGAGCACAAAGCCCTTAAATACTCACTGCATTCCTAAGAGTGCGAAGGACTATAAATAATTTCCATTGGTACCTCCTCTAATTCCTTTAGGTTGAGCATGTGCAGAGTCTCCTGGTGGTCGCGGGCAGGGGAGTTGAAGATGAAGGCCGTATATCTTCCTCGCTGTGTACTTTTCACCCTATTTCAGTTCGAGGAAGTAATCCAGTTCCACCTGCTTCTCAGCTAGCCTTAGTTTTGCAGTTTATTGTCTTTGCTCAACCACCACTTGGCTCTCATATTACTCAACTCCCATTAGTCTTGTTCTCCCTATCCCAGATGGTACCTTTACCAGTGTTGCCTTCATTAATCTCTCTTCTCTTACCCTGAACTGTCCCTAAGTCTCTTAACCCACTCTTACCCTAAATCAGTACCATCAGGAAAGGGGAGGATGGATTCATCCAGTACCAGCATTCACTGGTCACAAAGCATCAGAGTTCAGGTTGTTTTCTTGGGCACTTGAAAGATGTGGAAGATGTGCTTTGCTTGAGCTGACTTCCATCATAACTCACAGTTTGCATTTCTTTTTCCTATTTGTTAACACAGTTGTCTTCTAAGTAATGTAGCGAACTTTATTATTAGCCTCTAATATCCCAAATACATACATTATCTTCAGTATCCTCCATTCATAGTCCCTAATATAAGGACCAGTTTTTATACCTGCATTTTTACATAACCCCGTACTGAGAAGTATTGTGTGAGACCACATATCATATTCATTACGACACAAATAATTTGAAACAGTGACTCTGAAACTAAGCATTATTTATTTTTTGCAGCTAATTACACTGATGTTTCTTTCTGAACAAATACTTTGGTCACACCCTGACTATGTGGAGAGATGAATCTTGGGTACATATTATACTCTTTTTGGAAGTAAATATGGGGACAAGTTCTCAGAACAGCTGCATTATGATCCAAGAGTCTGACAAGGCTGCCTGATTGGAGCTATAAAATGGAATTAACTGAAAGTACAACTTGTATTCATATCTCTTGGAAATCCCAAAATTCATATTCTGACCATTTGATCAACCTGTTGTTTCATTCAATCCCAGTCTAGCAGGCTCACTATAGTCTTTTTTTCTAACTTGTGTTAGAAACTGCACTAATGCTGCTTTGTTCCTCACACTCCTTGCAATAATTTGCAAAATGCATTTTGAATTTGTCCCTAATGGTTTTGTTTGTTTGTTTGTTTTTGTTTTTTACTATCTGGAGATCTATAAATTTTTGCTAACTCCATCATCTTCACATAGCTCTCATGAAACTTTAGCACTTCCCATCTATTTGCTGTCCATATTGTCATTGCTTTATTCCAAATATCTTCTTTTTTGCTAAAAGAATATGCAGACATTTCCTAGTCCACTTTTACACTTATTCTGCAATCAGTTCTATGTAGTCAGATAAGCTCAGATAAGATACTCAGGAGTCACAGTCTTGTTGCTATTCATGTTGGACAGGTTAAAATCCTACAGCTTCTTCATGACACCTTGTCTCTTCCAATATTCCAGTATCTCTATCTTCTCTGCAGACTGAAAGCATTCACTAAAAATTTCTACATCTCTAGCTGCAGGAATTCTAAACTCCTAAACTCCTCATTATTGCCTCATCCACTTCAAGAGAACATTGATTCAGCTATAATGGCACTTCACAATGTTTTATATTGATAGGAGAATCTTGACAATTACTGTTTATTGTCATTTATCACCCCTAATTTAACACTGTGGAAGGTTTCTATTGAAGTTAACTCTTCTTTTTTGCTCTTACTAATCAAAAACCATAGGATCTGGAAGTGATCTGTGAAGGTCATCTAGTTCAACCCCTTGCTAAAGCAGGTTCTGTACTGTAGATCACACAGGAAATCGGCCAGGTGGATTTTGAATATACCCAGAGAAGAAGATCCATAACACCTCTAGGCAGCTCCTTCCAATGCTCTGTCACTCTCAAGGTAAAATTTTTCTTCATGAATGTATGGAATTTTTTCTGTTGCAGTTTGTATCCATTGCTCTTGTCTTGTCATTGGGCACTACTGAAAAGAGCCTGGCTTCATTCTTTCGATAACCATCCACCTTTTAAATATTTATAATGTATAATAATTGATAAGATCCTCTGTCAGCCTGCTCTTTGAGCAGCCCCAGGTCTGTCAGCCTTTCCTCATACAGGAGATCCTTCAGGTCCCTCATCATTTCTGTGGCCCTCTACTGGACTTTATAGAAGCTCCCTGTCTTTCTTGAACTGGGAAGTCCAGAGCTGGACATAATGACTTAACCAGTGCAGAAAATATTTGGTATTTGAAATGATTGTTAGAACAGTTTTATCTAGACTTATATCATTCACACCACTAAAATAAATAGCCTTTTATATGTCTTTAAAGAATAACATCATTTTTAATTTATAATTTTTAATGATGAACCATTAATACAGTTATTATACATCTTCTTCCTGATTTTCTCCACTAGAGTAACTATTTAGCTTGCAGTTAGCCACTCCATATCTGAGATTTTCATCAACCTAAGAAACAATGTCCTTTGTGAATGAAAATCATATAATGAAATGCTGAATGTTGCAGACACTGTCACATGACCAGTTATAAAACATGATGCGTTATCTTTAGACACAGCAATGCATATGGAAGCATAGATGAGGACAAACATCCCTTTCAAATGAAATTACTCTATAACCCCATGTAAGCAGATTTTTTTTTTATTCCTGTGGTCCTTGCTTAGAGACCATGAATAACTTATTTGTTTGTTTGTTTGTTTGTTTGTTTATTGAGTCTGACTTGACTTAAAATAATATACCTGCCCAGCAAGTTGTGTGGAGTCTCTTCTGTTCCTAACTCCGGATTGATGGGTGTACCAAGGAATACACCAACTCCCTGTGTATGATGTAGGCTAGTGTATGTGTTTCTTGTCACTGTGCCTGTTAGAGGAAGGAAATACAATGCCTTCCAGGATCAGTTTCATCACACAACTTAAGGTCCTTGTGCTTTTTTAACTTCCTCCACTTGAGCTGGGTGCCTAAGCTTCCCGGGCAATCAATGAAGAGAAATGGGTGTTTCTAGGGCACAAGTCACCTCATCTTAAAATAGGACACATAAAATAGATCAGACATTTTGTCTTTTCTATTGCCTAGAAGCAGTCTGTATTTTCATCCATTCAGCTGGGAAAACACTCCACCCCACTCTTTCTGAAGCAATTGTGAACCAAGTTCTGGACCAGCAGCTGTTCAATACTGGATGCAGAAAGGCAGTCACTAATGTCATTTTAGGCGAGAAACAAATTCTGATGGCAACGTGGAGTTGGATACATGCCTTATCACGTGCAGTGATATGTGCAACTCATCCAGACCCAGTAATGGGTGAGGCTAGTGAGACCACAAGTCCCTGGAGCCCTGGGCATGTCTTGTAAGTAAATATGTCAATGTGGCTGGAGAAATCCAGAGTCGGTGCAGACATTGCTGCCAAGATATATTTTTCATCTTGTATTGAAAAACAACTTCTAGTACGGTGTCCAACTAAGAAATTAGTCATTTTGAAAATGTTAACTTCACAGATTTCACCAAATTTAATGGAAAATGAAGCTCTCTGGAATGAGTGCAGTGCTGGCACTATCTCTATTTTGTCTACTTTACATCTACAAGTGTGTTCTGAAATGTGAAGAGATACAGTTCATTCGCGCAATTGAGATTTCATTACCTCTCTCAGCTGAATGAACTTGTGATGCACTTTGTTACTATGTTAGCAAATGAACTGTTTATAGAACTGAGACACTCTTCTGAAATGTGTTTATAGATGATAGCTTTCTGGTTTGCTTTTTATGAGAACTTTCCTGACTAGAACACCACAGTCAAAGCTTAAAAAAAAAAAAAAAGTCATTTTTCACTCCAGGTTTTTAATGGACATTAACAGGCATGCTTACATTAACACACACACCCTCTACCACCCGCCTCCATTTGTCTATGCCAAAGGTGTATTCAGCTTTTTGTCTTTGTCTCTTGTCAGAAGAAAGAGTAGATGTGAAAATTTATATATCTGAACAAAATTTTTGAACGCTTCAATAGCTTCAGCATAGGTGGATTTCTGAGAAGAAAAGAGAGACTGAAGAATAAAGCAGCCCAGTGAACATCCATGCAGCAGTGAGCTTATCTAGGCTACAAATGAGCAATGCTTCTTTTCTTTCAAAAGGTAGATCAGAAACAGGGGTCATTCAAGATTGAGGTATGCAAATCACCACTGAGAGGTTTCCAAGTGAGGAAATAATGTGGAGACTGAGCCTCTTCAGTTAGGAGAGGGGACTGCGAAGCACCACACAGAAGTCCTATGAGGTTAATTACGTTGTGACAAAATGAAAAAGGGGAACCTTAGGGGTGCAGTGCCAAGTGCTTAAAGTTTAGGAGCTGCAAAGCTGTATCCAGCTCCTGGAGTGTTTTCAGCCTGCCCTAGGTCTGTCCACACAGTCTCTAGTACAAATGCCATCCATCCATCAGTGTGAGCCTGTATTGTCACAGCCAGAACTCAGAGCACTCATCCAGCATTTCCTCAGCTGCACAGTACAGCTTTACAGCCCTTCCTGAACGTCATGATGCCGTGACTGTACTGCTTTGGGAAGCTGAGTTAACTATCATCAATTGGGCTTAGGGATGCATTCTTCTGACTCCATATTCCAAAATAATTCCAGTGTAGACATACCTACCCTTGGTAACCATAATACTGATTTTTGCTGCACACCTTAGCTTTTTAGTACAGATTTGGCAGGTCTTTGTTGTTGTGTTTTGCTCTCCCTTCTCACTGTTTTGGCTGCATTTTTTACCTCCTGCAGCTTGCTGAAACCACACACTGGAGGCAAAATTAGACATTTTGTCCCATGATGCCCATTGCTTCTGAATCTGTTAAGGGTTAGTAGTTTTGTTACATTTCCACCAAATGAACAGGGCTCCATTTTATAAAGAGAGAGCTGAAGCACAGCTATTAGAGTAAAAAATATTCATTACTTTTGAGTACTCAATTAGAGAAATATCATAATTTTTTTTTTTTTTCAGAGCGTTATACAATGCATTTTAACTCAAGCAGCAGCTCTGAGTGTTCAGTGTTTTGATAGATCAGATCCCAGAGTCTCAAATCTCCTGTCACAAAAAACAAGGCACACGCCACAGAAGTCTCACCTGCTGCCTTGCCTGGTCTTGCAGAGGAGCATGGCACCAGAGGCAAGGACTTATGCTGATATTCCACAGGGGCACTTAACCACACCACCATCCTGTTTTTCTCCCATGGGCTCCTGCAACTCCAACCATCTTTAGTAAATGGTGTGAGGTCCAACAAGAAGCTGTCTCCACTGCACATTCCAGATGCACCTCAAAAATAGTTTAATTCTGTACTTTGATTCAGCCTGCTGCCTCCCATGGGCTTTTACTCAATCCTATCATCCAGTTAATTCCAACTTCCCTCTGACCTGTCTTTCTCCCCCTTCTCTTACTCCCAGCCTTGGTGTTCCCCTGCTGATATTTCTCACCACTGTCTCTTTCTAGACTGGGCCAGTACTGTCAGGGGATGGAAAGCTCAGCTGCTCTGCAAGGTAGGAGACTAGATACCTGAACATTTGATGGCCCAGAAATCACCAGGAGTGACATTAAAAAGAGAGAAACCTATTAAGTCCCCAGGTCCTCACTGAAGATAGAAAGAGAGGAAATTCCACAGACAGGACATAGCCAAATCTGCACAGATTTCCCCATGGTGACAGTGAGTGCATTTCTGATGGAAAGCCCACAGGTCGCAAGACCACAAGCCCTCTGGCTCAGGTTTTGTCTCTTTCTGAAAATGAGATTATGGGGTATTTCTTAACACTGAAAACTTACTGCTTTTTTATTTCTTTCTTTCATTGGTTGTTTTTTCCATTCTTGGAAGTGGCTAATCTGCTTTGCCTGAAATCCTCCAAAACAAAAACAAAACAAAACAAAAAATCAGCTCAAGGCAGGCATGTAGCACTGACATTTTCAACCTGAGGCATTCATGTTTGATGAAGTTAGAAACAGCTGAAAACAGGGTCTCATAACAGGAAAATCTGAACAAACTTAATAACAGGAATCTGTACCATATCTGCCAGTTATAATGAATGACCTAGGGAAGGTAACTCAAAGGACTTTCATTTGCCCTTTCTCAGAAGACAGGAACAAGGTAACATTAAACGAAATGAAAAGGCTGAAGGGAAATACTCTCACTGAGTGCACAGCACAAGAAATGCACTGCTACAAGATAATGTGGAGAACAAGAATTTAGTAATTCACAGAAAAGTTAGACGTGTAATATCTACAACCACATTTGATAAGATACATTTGTAAAGCGTATTTTTCTTCATGTTTGAGGACATATGCTAAGTGTAAACTGCCTTCCCTTAAAGATTCACTGGCCATTAGCCTTTCCAGATCTGCTTCTCCAAAGCATCTAGCTTTATTATTGAATGTAAATTGACTATATTCATACCTATCAGTCCATTAGTACGCAGATCTAGATAGCCCATTTCTCAGACCTAGAGCTCCCGCTCTTTCAATTTTTTCTTAATACCTGTCTTCCCTATTTTTATAATCTTTTTTGTTTTCTCAGACACTGATGTGGTTGGGTTTTTTTGTTTGTTTGTTTTGTGTTTTTTTTTTGCTTACTTATTTTTCTACTTGCATCAATTTAAAGAGAGGCCAGTTGGTCTACTTAGAAGACAAAACATTCATACACTGGTGACTTTGGGTCCTCTCGTGAATAAAATATTTACAGCTTTAACGTCAACCTTTGCTGCTCCCAGAATATATTGAAACTACAGTTATTCACTTAAAATATAAACTCTTTTCTTGATCCGTATCTCACAAATGGTTTTAAATCGTAATATATCCCATCTCCTGCAGACAGCATGTGGTATAGTATTTCAAAGAAGGAAAAGAAATAATCACCTTTCACAGTAAACACCTAAAAGCAGCACACTCTTTAATTGCCGGCTTACAGTCAGATATATTCTGTTACTTATCTAAAATACTGTTGAATGTTGTCATCAGTGGTACAGATGCCTAGTAATAAAACAAACACAGTTATCTCCCTTGGAAGCTGTTCACTCTGCCTATTCTGATATGATGAAAATATATGGGCATTTTATTTAGAATTTATCCTTTAGCAACATGACTCCTTGTATCCTTGTAACAACGCTCCTTGTATAAACAGAACTCATTACCTTTGAACCATAACAGTCTAACGCATGCTAGCTATGAGTTTGAGATAAAACCACCGTTATCAAACTGTGTCATTTACATTTGTGCATATACTTTCCTTTATCTGGTAAATCCCTATCTGCAGCTAACAGCGGCCACAGATATTCTTTAAAAACACATTTGGCATATGAGTTGGTTTAAATTAGTCTTGATTCAGCAGTTCCAGCTGGCCTGGAAGTATCGTGAGTAATGAGTTTCTCTCATTAGAATATCTTATCATCCCAGTGGGCTTTTAAAATGAATACTTATCTATAACTCAAGTTAGATATAAATTATATAATAGAATCACAGAACCATAGGATCATATCCCGAGTTGGAAGAGACCCATGAGGTTCATTGAGTCCAACTCCTGGCTCGGCTCTGGAGGCCTGTATCCGAGAGCACTGTTACAGACGCTCCTTGAACCCTGGCACTCGGGGCCGTGCCCCCTGCCCTGTGCATCCTGTGCCATGCCCACCGCCCTGTGGTGCAGATCCTGTCCCTACCCCCCAGCTGCCCCTCCCCTGACACAGCTCCATGCCGTTCCCTCGGGCCCTGTCGCTGTCACACAGAGCAGAGCTCAGCGCTGCCCCTCCGCTCCCTGTGAGAGCTGCAGCCGCCATCAGGCCTCCCCTCAGCTCCTCTGCTCTGTGCTCAGCAAACACAGGGGGCTCAGCCACTCTTTTCCACCCTCAAGGATTCTGTGATTCTAAATGAGAAAAAAAAAATCATGAGAACTTTTTACAGTTACTCCTTCCCTCCTTTTATCTCCCAACTAAATAAAAATTCATCCTGTAGCCACACTTTCCTGGGGGTGATGACTTAGATATGACTTAACTCCTATGATGACTTGTGTCTGTTTTTCTTTACTGAATAGTTAGTGCACTAATTCAGTTCACTGAAGTCAACATGAGTGAGTGCAGCAAGGATGCTGAGGCTACAAAAAGCTTCTGCAGGCCTATATATGCACCTGAAATATGTGTAATGCCTCTTTGGTGAGAAGCCAATGGAAATGCAAATAAGATGGGAGAGAACTGGGCAATGTGATAATGTTCTACTTCACATTACCAAGCCATTTGATATTTTCTTGAACTGGCAGTAAAATAGATAAAATTTTTCAAAATATTTATTATGATGGTATTTAATTTCTGATTCTGAGTAGATGATCCAAAAGATCTGGAAGAAAAATACACAGAATGAACTTGCACTGCTAATAACTGCTCAATAGAAGGGCAAGTTCTTTTCAATCTATCTGATAGGAAACAAAAAAAAAAAAGTAAACAAAAAACCAAAAACAAACAAAAACCACCAAGAATATTAAGCAATGGAGCTGAATAGGTCGTTCCATACATATGAGAAGTACCTCTGGCTGCTGCTAGATTTCTATACGCATGTCAGTGTGCCAACATCTGTGCTTATGTATGACTTATATATGTGTATATGCGTTTATTTCTGTCTATTTTAAGAGTGTGTTGATATCTGCATCTGTAAGATGCACAGAAACACAGGAAAAATTGTTTGCAAAAATCTCATAAAAACCTAAATTTTCTTTCTAATTATTAAGAACATGTCAAGGATAAATACCTGATATTAAAGTGGTGCCACTGGGAAAGCAGAAGTGAGAATTTTCATCTTCAATTGCAAAATCATGCAGAATGTTAAATATATTTCCATTTTTTTCCTGAGGTTCAAGATTGGCTGAAGAGATTCTTATCATAGACTGTTTAGCTCTGCTACTATGGAGTAATTTTTCTGCCCTCTGTTAATGCAGTCCACACATTTGAGTCTGCAGTGTCAATTACACAAGTGAAATCAACCTAGAAATGACACAGATCAAGTGTAATAAAATTTAACCTAAATAACTCCATCATTCTGGCCTGTACCGAAACAAGGAGTGGAAGTGAGCAGCAGAGTTCATCTGGGCAGCAAGAATGAACAGGAATCATGGGGACCACTGAGGCTAGATCTACTGATGTATAGATGCATAGAGTTAAGGTGCATAGAACTTAGTCAAATACATAGAAATGGAATTTTCTGATACTACCTCTCTGTAGCATTTTTGTCACCTTGAAGATTGCTTAGTGCTAACTACAGCCTTTCTGTGCTGTGGAGTATGTGCACAACTGAAATTGTTAGGCTTTAATACACCAGGAAAACTGTACTATTATGTCATTCCTGATGAAGCTACATGGAACCACAAGATGTCTTGCTGCTAGTTCTAATTTTCTATGACTTGCAGCCACCTGCTGCCTGTTTGGTCAGTAATGATTTAGAATCAGCACATCAGACAGAATAAATAGGCACAAAATCACTCACTTCTGTAGAATCATGCCACTTTGTATTCACCATCTGGCATAATACAGTTATGATATCTCTTATGTCTATAGTTACAGTTTTGGTTCAGTTGCTTTCACTTATCTGTGACATACCAGCTGCTAGACACCACAGCTTGTTTTATTTTTGGTTCTTACTCCATATGGTAAAGTGCCTGCTTATTTTGGTATAGTCTGACAAACTATGGAAGTGCCAAATGGTCCAATCTTACAGAGCACTATAACTATTCTACCAGCCTGTTTAGACAGATAATCTTAGTCTATATTTTGCTGTGTAGGCTTGATATGTTTTTATTTACCATGTGCTACTTAAATTTGGATTTGAACTCTTCCACTTCCATGTAAGGTCTGTACATGGTTGTATAGCTACATGGAGCAGAGAAGTGTGGAAACATAGGCGGATGTTTTACAGTTTATTCAAAGTGCGGAGGATCTCTACCCTCACATAATCCACTTCTCTCTCTCAAAGTTAACTCAGCTTTGGGGCATAGGAAAGTCTTTGCTGTTTCTACTCATTGCCATCATTTCCATAATGAGCTGTCATCTTTGGATTTGTAGGTATAATACCTATTTTATGCTTATTTGTATTGTTTCATTGTAATTTAAGAAAGGGGATAAAACTGACAAATCAATCCCAAAAGAAACAACCATAAGTCATCTATGTGTAGCCATTGTAGTGTATGCAAATCCACCAGAGGTTTTGAATAATAAGAGAGAAGTGTGAATAATAAGAAAAATAAGATAAATGCTTTCATTAAGGTAATAATCCTGAAAGCAGTTATTTCTTAAAACAGTATTAAAAATGATATTTTGTTTAGAGCTCAGACTAAAGAAATTATTTAGTTTAATACCTATGAGAGTTTTGTTCCTTTGCAATAAACACAGTGCAGTCTGAATCTCTGCCCAGGGAGTTAATGACAAAATGAAGTCTTTCAGTCTGGCTCTCACCAACATTAAAAGCTTTTGAACATTGGCCTGTCTGTCTCAAGAAGCCAAACTTGTGTCAAGCTGAAGAATTAGAAATGAATGTGTACTTCAGTGCATCTGGATGAAGTCCAAAAGGTCTCTGAATATCAAGTACATTTTAAATGGTTTAGGAGAGCTTCACACGGCAAGAATAGTGAAAAGGTTCCTTGGAGCAAATGACTGTGAGGTACAGCAGTTTCAGAGCTAAACAGGCTAGCTCCAAAGCTAGAGCTACATCACACTGTTCTTACGAACACCCATTCTGGCATTTATCTGCTTTCCATCATTAGAGATATTCCTGGGTACCAGAACCAGTGGGAGAGATTCAGACATTGTTAGGGATAACCCCAGCTATTCCTAAGAATTGTGGCTTTGTTACAGAATGCCTTAGCTGCAATAAACACTCACTGAGTGTAAAACACAACTGGTAATGGAGTTTCTTTTTCCAGATTTGTGTAGTGTTGCCTGCAAATTAAAGCAATACCAAGGAGTTTTCCAGACTTTGAGCCCTTTATGTATCTAGTGACAGATTGTTAGATGGGTCCTGGGTATGGTTCTAGTCTGTGATGACATCAGGCACTATTTGGAAGCTAACATGAATCAAAGCCATCTACAACAGCTGGCAGTTTAGGCAGTGCCATCTCATTTTGGAACATCCTCCAAATGTGTGGACCTAAGCTGTTTCAGAGCATTTTGATGTATAAACATAGACAAGGAGTGTGTTTTCAAATGGAAAGGATCTCCTATGCAATATATCATGAAACCCCCTTCTCTCTGTGCTTCTGCTTGATGTCAGTACCTCATAAAAGCAGCCTATGCAGTATCAAATCAAAAATAAGACTACTCACTTAGAGTTATCAGGCAGAATTTTGAAGATGTGACAGAAATACATACTCCTATGCTTTCCCTTATTTACACTAAGGTCACATACAGGTCTTTAAATTGGATGAACAAATTAGCATCCCAGGCCCAATTTTACACAATGGAAAATGTGAGGTTATAGGACATTATGAACAAGAATTCTGTTAATATTTTTATAAACTACTTTTGTAACACTGAGACCAGTTTAGTAAATAAGAAGAAGCCTTTCAAATATCATGGAGGATTAGGATGATCCTGCAAAATCTGTATCTTCTCACTGATTCAACTCTGCTATATTACGGTAAATGTGTAGAGTAAGAAACCTCGTAATGAAAAAGAAAATTAAAAAGTAGCCATCTTTCAGCCTCTTTGAGACAGAAACAGCCAGCTTCTCAGGAATGTTTCTAGTGAGTTGTGTTCAAGTAACAGTGATTTAAATTTGTAGTGCCCACATTTTACAATTCCAGAAATAATCAGAGATTTAAAACTGATCTTAAGTAACTGTGTCATCTTCTGAAATACCATCATTTTTGTCATTGTTACTAACTTCTCTGCTCAGATGCAAAAACAGTCAGTTGCATATGTAGTCCAAAATACAAAGAGCATGCATGCTCACAAATGTCAAGCTCTCTTTTATTTACATTTCTGCAACTCTCAGGCCAAGATCCTGAATATTTCACTGCACAATACAAGGAACCATTGCAGAATGAAACTGGTTTTAAAACAGCAATAACCTGCCTAGACTCAACATCCTTCCAGAGAACTGCATCAAAAAGAACAACAACAACAAAAAAAATCTGACAATATAATAAAGAAGATTCCCCGATTAGTATATTAACATCTCAAAGTCTGGAAGACTATTTCCTATTTTCTTCAGGAAAACATTCAGTAAGACTATAGAGATTAATAGTATTCCTATTGTATTCTGTAGTCTGAATTAAAAAATAAGAAGACATAATGAAAAGGGTATTCTCTGGTAAATTATTCTCTGTTAAATTGTGTCTATTATTTTGTATGATGTCTCTTGAATTTTAATCTTGCTTTAAAGGTAAAACTTCCATAAGCAGTAATGGGAAGAGGAGGTTGCACTGTGGAGTGCACAGAGACCCCTACTCTAAATTGGCACTCCAGCTCTGTAAGGATGCTGCAGTGCTCAGGCTAATAGATGCTGCTGAGAGAGAGAGAATTACTGTCAGCATATCACAGATATAATGCATTTAGTCTGCTCTTTGAGGTAATTTGGAACATCCATGCAGAGTTGTACAATGCTCAATTTATTGGTGGTAGAGATGTGTCTCAAGTATATATAAGTATTGACACGTTTGCATAGGTTTGAAGATACAGTCTGATGGAGCACATGTGTGTTCTTGGTATGTGAACTGGAAAATGTCTTTTAACATTTATTTTAAGATGGGATTTGTAAACTGGATGTATATATATATATATATATATACACACATATATATGACTCAGAAGCTCTACTGGGCTTCATATTGAGTCCTTAATGAATTTTGCATCCAGTCATGTTATCTCTGTTGATACTCCTTTATCATTTCATGCTAATGTAGTAACATATAATAACTGTCTCTAATGAGAACTCATTTGCTAGCATTCATAAACAACCTTAACAATGGGCCTCTTCATAAAGTGGCTTCAAAGGATGATTATTCAAGAGACACTGACAAATGAAGCCTGGCACGTGTTAAGTAGTATGCAGGTTTGAGAGAAAAACCAAAATGTTATTAGCACTCAGGATAGAGGTTTCTTTCTCCTCCTGTCACATGCAACTAAGTCGTTGCACCCTTAGCTTACCTCAGAGCAGGCCAATAGCAGCAAACAAAAATGGCAATGGACTCGGGAGCTGAAGTCTGCTATTCAGTGCAGCTGGTGCACAGCAAGTGAGGGTATCAACCCAGATATTAGTGTGGTGGCTGTAGCACTAGGGTAGCTGTCCTAGTGTCCCTCTTCAAAGCCTTTCAGAAGAAAGAGTGGATGCAGAAATCTGCATATTCTTCCTGTTGATCTAAAAGCATCACCTTCCTTCCATTAAGGCTTAACCAATACTAAGTTGCTATTAACTAAGAAAGAACTTAGCTCTCCCTTTAAGGTGATTTTTCTTAGAGGAGTAAAGCTATATTGGAAATAAATATTGCAAGAAAGAGTTTATTCCCTTGTACTCAAAGCATTAACTCTCCCTGAAAGAGCAAGATATGTCATTAAAAAAGCCCAGCGTAATCTTTTGCTGAAGCAGTAAAGAGTAGCATGAACACATGTGCCTGACGATTTATATCACTAGAGCATAGTGAAGATTTAACTCTGTCTTACTCCATCTATTCCAAATGTATTCAGCTGAACAGCATGTTCCTAATGGTATCACGGAACTTTGCTTGAAAACCTGCTTACTCAAGGAAAGTCTAGAAGAAGAGTGTTTCTGGGGTTTCCATTACAGTTTTCTGGAAATTCTTCAGAAAAAAA